>JAUMHO010005564.1:0-14209 GCA_032360965.1 Ulva armoricana | reverse complement strand
CAAACGCCACCCGCCCAGCGACTCCCTTCCGATGCCACCCTGGGATCCCCCGCCCCATCCACTGCGCACAGCATGTCGTGTGTCGCTGCTTATACCTCCCTCACGTTACACCCTTCGGACTCCACCATCGATCTTCGCCGTGCACCCACATCCAGTCCTCCCCATCGAGCCCCCTCGTAGCCCCCCCCTTTCTTCCGGTACGACGGTAAGGTCAACCAATGCCGGCCGGCACCGACATGCATGCGGCCGGACCGCGTGTCTAGCCCAACACCATCCACGCCCGCAATCCCATCCCATGCATGCATCATGGTAGCCCCACAGCGACGGTCATCCAAGCATAGGCAGTTGCCATACTTGAGCACACGGCCGGCTGGACATGGATGTTACCTTGCTCCACGAAGAGCAGTCGCGCAAACCAACTCTTTAAAGGCCGCCGGAGGGCCGTCGGAGAGCCTGACAGAAGCCTCCGGAGGTTGCTGCAGGTTGCCGTTGGGACTGCGCAGAGGGAACATGTGCTGGTAAATGTGAATTTGCACATTCATTAATGTGACTGGTGCTGTGAAATGAGGCGATGACTGCCAGTGGCGCTGTTGGAGGAGGCCTTGGCTGGGTTGGACGGGAATTCCCTTCGAAGGAGGCGTCGTGGGTCTGAGTACCATGTAATACACCAATTGGTAAGGCCAAGGCGGGCTGAGAGGAGGTAACAATCGAGCGGAGCAGCGCTGTGCGGCGAAAGCGTTGGTGTGAAGGACATGATGGCAGGTGTTGAAATAGTGGCGCATCTCCGCATGACGTTCGCTTGGTCGAGTGGATGGCCCACTGATACTGGAGTGCATCTAGGTATAGTCCAAATAATGGAGAGGGAAGACATCCCAGGAGGACGAGCGCTGGTGCAAGTCAGTTGAAGACCTTGTCAGTTAGCCTGCAGCAGTATGTCAATGAAAGCCATTGTGGCGCACACTTAGACTGCAACAGAGGGAACGGACGTATCGGCATGGCGTGGCCATGGAACACATCGCGACTACAAGCGCGACCCGCGAAATTGCATGCGGCGAAAGTCTCCGCGTACAAGACGAAAGCTACACACAAGTACTCGGAACCCAATCACGTTGGGGCGCTTAGTCAGCTCACCCCAACAGTGATCACGAGCGAGCGCCGTGACCAGGTAATCCGTCAGTTGACGGGTCACACAGCTAGCAGGAGCGTTGTCAACACCTGAATAGATGTTCTTGAATTCATATGGCAGGTCTCATGCTGCATTCCCCTGCAGTCAGGCATCCCGCCTCGAACACCGGATCAAGGGCAGGCACGCATCCTGTCCGACGACGCGTACGGGACGGACCCGGATGGCAAGTGTGACCCGCCGTCTCTACGCCACCAGACATTTTTGTCATAATCTCACTAATTCACATTTTGCCGTGTGGATGGGAGTCAGTTGTTTCGGTCCAGCGGGAGTTGCGCCCTCACGAAGTGACCCGGCGTCAAACCAGCATGTCATCCACCACAAGTCTGCGGCTGAAGGCTTCAGCAGATTATGTACCACCCCTATTAGTACAAGTAGTGGCGGAACAAGTAGACGGGCAATCGCCTCTGCTGGGCAGGGACTCCAACAAGGACGCAACACACACAGACGACGCAATCAGAAAAGCAGCTACAAGGGCACCGCAGCAGTGACGTAAACGCAATGTGGCCACACCCCCAAACGCAAGGACAGGGTCAAGCAGGAATAGGGCGGTGTAAACTTTAGAAGTATCAGTGCAGCTACCACCCACTGGGAGCGCATGATCGACAACTGCACGTGCGGCAGGGTTATGTGCGGTGGCATGTAAGAGGACACGATATCCCCAGCATGCCCGCATGGAGCGTGACACATGCGCACGACGTGATAAGGTGCTCAATGTGGCGCCAACGGTGTTCCTCGGGGTGGTCGGCATCAAACTTAACCGGGAGGTTGTAGACCTGGGAAAGGCACAGGCGGCAGGTAAACGACATCCCAAAAGGCCATACGAAGCTTCTGTGGTCATGTAAGAGATGCGAGGACCAATGTGACAGATTCGGCTGGACTACAGCAGAGGGAGCTGCAGTGTAGGGCGCACAAAGGGAGTCAGTGACCGGTAGCCTGCGATCTCTCGGACTACGCATTGTCGTAATCAAGCGGTGACGCTTGCGTAAGCGTCAATCATAGGGCAAATGGGCACCAGAGCGGGCCGCTTGACCCACACCCCGTTCAAAAAGTGCAGCACAGTGAATGCCCGCACGGACGTCAGCGTTACTGGGGTGTTGTGTGTGCGTCGCAAGCGCCTGGCGGCAGTTCAGATCAGCGCCATGCGTGTTGGCTTGGGGTGCGTGGTGTTGTGCGATGGCTGCAGCCGCTCGTCATTAGCCCAGCCACCCATCAGATGCCTTTAGGGATGCATGTAGGACCGCACCCATGAAGTCGGGTGAGCGGGCGGCATTTCGGCGGCACTCAAAGACAACAGCACACGGGATCTCAGCATATCCGCATCTGACACATATGCATCGGACCTGACAAGTAGTCACAAAAGAGTACAAGGGCAAACCCACAAAGTGGACCAAGGTCATGGAATCAGACAACAGCAGCACAGGCTCTTCACTAGCCACTTTCACCTACACACAGAAGCTGCAACTGCAACCTGATAAGTTGCCGTGCATGTGATATGCGCGGCACTGGTCAGTTGCCCCAAAGATTCCAAGATCCGAGAGCATGACGTCCCTCGAAATAATGATATCCCGCACCCACTAGCAGCACTACGGTAGCTTTCCGCCCGGTCGTGTTGCAAAACTAGTACTGAAAGTCTGATTGCAACACGATGTATACATCGTTAACGGATCTCGGAGATGTGGCCGCCTGGGTCCTCTGGCCAATAATTTTGGGTCCCTGGATCTTCAAATATTGGGTCCACTCATCACCAAAGCCAAATGCTGGATCAGTGTCAAATTGATCTTACAAGTACTAACACGAATACATGCAGTTTGAATATGAGCGTCTACCCTTCCAACACTTGGCCTGTACAGCAACGTTGCGCGAAATGGGGATCTTGAACCCAATGCCTGCTAATGGCCCGATGGAAGAGGGAGGGAAGAGCCTCCTCCCGCCCCCCCCATCGCGATATGAGTTTGGCATGCAAGCCAACATGTACGCGTTTGTGCCTCATATGCTTGTACAAAGGCCTGCTTGCGCAACAAACCTGGCGTTGCCAGGTGCGCCATTCTCCATGTGGCACCCGGATGTTGTCTGAGCGGCAGAAATTGATAGCAGGCCAAGAAACTTTGCAGGTGAACTGTGGGCAACGAAGATCTGCTGCTTGTGGCAGACACGCTCCTGTTCGCTTGCTTGGGAACACCCCAGGAAGATGGTTCAACACACCAGAAAGATGGTCCTCAACATTTGATTTCGTTGCGAGGACAGGAGACCGAGGCGCATGTACCACTGACACGTTGGCCTACACCGTGCCGCCGCCAATGGTGCAGGGTATGGCAGTGGACCGGGACGGGGTCTGGCAACCCACAGCCGCTGGCAGGATTGTTACACGCAGGAGGAAATGGAAATGAAAAGACGGAGCTGCCGCACAGGAGGAGCCGCACAGGAGGAGCCAGCTGCAGCGGCATGCAGCAACCGGAAGCAAGTGCAGTGCAACACGCCCCTTGACAACACATGGGCACGTTGTCTCAGACATCTGTCGCCACACCTGCCAACCTACGTGGCTACGTTGCATGCCGGGGCAGCCCCCCTTCGCAAGATCACACTGCACTGCCCCACCCCACGAGCCCACAAGCCCCACATACGAGCCCACGTACAAAAGCACACAGAACTGCCCCAGTATAGCACAGCACTGCTGCCCTGCGCATGCACCCGCAGTGCGGCCACCCCAAACAAGTGCCACAAGTGCCACTTGCCTCTGCATGCTTATTTCCCAAAACTTCACCCGACGGGGGCTAATGCCAAGATCATGGCGCCTGCCCGCGACATTCATCGACTCGAGCCTCCATGCACTAGATTTATCAAGCAACAACAAACCCGCTCTTCGCTCTTGGAAGTCGTGGTTCCTGCGACTGTGGTCGGGATCCTGGTTCATACTCCAGCCCTCCATCTCGCTGCATGCACAGTCACTGGTGCTCCCGACGGTCGCACCAATGCAAGGACCCCCAGAACCCACCCCACAGCTGCACACTAAACCAAAGCGTGGCACCACTGCGCCCACATCAAACAGATCCGCCACCGGGATTCCTACTGCCTCACCAGCACACATGCTCCCAGTTTGTCTATGGTAGGTACAAGGTGCATTACCATGCATGCATTCCCTTCATGCATACCTCGCTCGCATAGCTACCACGTTCATTCCCCCACACACGTTACCCCATGCCTACGCCACCCCGCTACCCTTCCCCCACCCTCCTTCCACAGACGCAGCATCGGCATGGCTGTGGCGGCACTCGCAAAGTGAGTCCCTGCCATGCACCGCATGCCGGCATCCGTACGCGCTTCATCGAGTAAAGAGCCAACGTCCCTACACCACTAGCCCATACTCCGGCGATTGCATCCCGTTGCTCGCAGGTTTTATGAATGTTTGGGGCTCGCGGCCTTGGCATCGGACGCATCCCTCTCGTTCGGCGGGCTGTTGTAGATAGGCTGCCGGTGGCAGGAGAAAACCTTGCCGCTGTGCCGGCATTGGCCCGTGTCCGAGCCCGCTGTTGCTGAGGTGCACCGGGGGCAAACTGGAATCGCCTCAACACACCTGCACATGCATACACCACTGCAGAATTCGAATTGCGCCGGGAAAGCAGGTGCACGTGTGTGTGCGACGCTGAGGCATGGATCGTCATGAGAGCCAACCACGCATAGCGTGTGGCTCAACATATCATGGGCGAGGAACACTGTCATCGCTTGGGCCGGATTTCCGGCGGCGAGTCCTCAAGATTGTACAAAAATTTATACTGACAACCAAAGCGACCACACAACGCCCAGTGCAGGCACATAGGACCTCTTGCTCTGTCTACGTGACACAGCGGAGTCAACACGTCGGGCAACACTGGAGAGCAGGAGGTGAAGTAGGTCCCATGGAGACCGAATGCACTGTCAATCAGGCAGGGCAGCATGCTGCGGCAGAATCCTGGCACCGCCAGGGTGGAGGCCGGGGTGGATTGTGAAGACAAGAGGACGCTCAATTATCTCACATGCTTCGAAAGTGCCATTAACTCGACGAAGCACGGAGTTGGGGCGCACTGGCGGGAGTGGCAGACATCCATCAGCTTCCGCCCAGACATGCGGCCGCCTCCGCCCAGCTGCGCATCCATTGCTTCATGCACGCCATCATGATGTACACTCCGGGAGGGCTGCAGGTTGGCCATCGACCTGTAGGTCGTCGCTGTGGCACCGGAGATGACATGTGGGCCTGTCAGCATGGCCACGATGTGGCTCAGAAGCATCGCCAACAGGCCAAGCAGGCCTTGTCTTTGCACTCTCATGGTTGGCTCTGGATGAGGTCTGATGTGTAGAACAGGCGGTTGGCTTGATGTGCCTGCATTCACATGACTCTGTCATGAGTTTCGGTGTGCATGCTTGGGTGGAAGATATCGCCAGGTGTCAAGCATGCGGCAAGCCACAGAAAAGTTTTGAAGTGTGCAAATTCAGTTGGACATGGTCACGCGAGCGATGTCGGCGGATCTTTGGCGACCGGAGCGTGGCAGCCATACGATCGCTGGCCATATAGCTTTCCTCCTGCCTTTGAACTTAGACCGACTGCGGGCTCGTCTAGGCGCATCCGGCGCAAAGGTTCACACCCACCGGGTGTACCCGATTGAAGAATCCAAGAGTGGGCCAAGACCGGCCCCCGCCCAAAATCAATATCTTGATCAGGTTAACCGCTAAACCTCGACAGTACCGGCGACCGCTCATGGAGTGACACTGAACACGCGAGCACACAGATTTGCCCCTGCACATCATCTGATGAGGGCTTGGGTGCGTGCCAGCATGGAACTCTTAACACCAGCATGGCACATTCTACACATGCGGATATGGATGTTTACGTTGCACCCAAACCTTTCCAATAACAGGCCCAAAACAGGCCGGAACCTAGGATGGTCAGCAGGATGATGTGCGGGCCACATGCCACGCCCTGGTCATGTGACAAGAATGCACATCAGCCTCTGCAAACAGAGCTCTGCCCGTCTCCGTTTGTGGCTACATGTACAGCAGCTTCCCAAAGCTTGCAGGCAGGGATTGGCATGCTGGTACTCTTAGAACAGGCATCCCTTGCCCTGAGCACTGTTATCACTGCTTGTGTGCACAAGTACATCACAACCCCTTGAGCATCGCTATGAAAGGCTGACAGCCTGACATGCTGATGCTGAAGCTGAAGCTGCAATGCTATGACAAAGGTGCCTGAGAATGATATGAAGTATCAGCATCCAGTCATGTGAGAATTATGTAAAAAAAACATGGGTGTACTGGAACATCAGAAATGGCTATGATGCTCACAATCTCAGCTACCTTGCACAGTGGGCCATTCAGTTTCTTGTCAAAAATGGAATGTAAAAAATTGTGGTGATGGTTGTGTCACAAGGAACACCATAGAGGAGACAGCTAGAGACAGCAGCGGCTTGCCACTCAGCTACCAGAACGAGGTTGCTTTCAGAGGTTCACAATTCATTGATTCTGGTGCAGAATTGAATTGTCCGTAACGCATCCAGTGGATCAAATCAACCAGGAGATGGTGACAGCCATGGCAGCGCTGGCAGTCACCTTCAGGAGATGGAGTGATCCAGCGCGTCCAGAGGCACTTCAAGCATATCCAAAGTATCATGAACAGTTTTTCGGGGCAAGATACGAAGTATAAATACAGCAATAGCTGCAGTGACCGCGGGTTGTCGCAGAGCTCAGTCAACGAATTCACATCACCACCGACGTTGAGCAATACGCGCGCATTATGTTCAGACCTCACCTATGCTGTCTTCAAAGAATTTTGGCTGTACATAGACCAGTGTTTACGCCTCTTGTCATCCGTGAAGTGAGCTGTCAAGCGGAGTGCACCCGGGGCAAGTGGTCTTCAAGTCGAATTGCAGACCGTCGACAAGTATCTACGGAGGAACGCCACGAAGGAGCAAGACAATAATGTGGCTGCTGTTTCAAGCATAGATATCTACCGGACTACAACGTCACTTTAAGATTTTCCCGTATTCGCACTGCGGAAGAAGGACTTTGTGCACGAGTGCTGACATCCCATGCGGGTCTCACAGGCCTTGCCAGTACGAAAATGGGCGAAGACTTAGCAATGACACACCTCATCACTAGGTAATGAGAGCGGCGGTTGTGTTGACAACACAAGAGCCATTCACACGTACATATGCGACAGCGGTTGACAATCACCAGAACGCGACATCGGCGTCCGTAGGCCGTGTCGGCGACAGATGACTATACACGCCTCGGGTGCCGTGAAGCATCGGGAGGCATGCCAGAGCAGTACTTAGCCACAATCCTCGTCATGCAGATGACGGCAATCTTGCCTTGATAATGCACCACGCCACCGCCTGCGGACTACGTCACGCAGCAATGACTGAAATCGCACGTCGCTATCTGTGGTCAGTGGTCTACTTGTCATCTGCTCCGTAGCAGCTTGCCCAACTTCCCACTGTTCCTGGCAAACGTGTCAATCGTGTGACAATACCTCAGATGGCAACATCAGCCTCTGCCATGTCAACTGTGAAAATCCCTGCAGCTGTCCACCATTGCACCATGTGGTGCTACAGCCTGTGAGGCCTCAAACACATATTCCCTGTGTACATACAATGCATAGGTGACAGTGGGCAACAGGGTCACTCTGATGGGGTCACCATCTCATACTACCAGCTGCTGTCAGCTGCCATGCACATTCCAGCTGTGGCTTTGGCATGACAGCAAAATCCATTCACCTGTGTTGAAATTTCAGCAGAGCTGACCATCTACCATCTGGCCATACATGCACACTGTCTACATCTATGCACGTGAGATCTGTTAACTGGCGTGATTCTTGATCCCTTTGTTTGGTTGTGAATTTTTTCAATCGAGGGTCCTCGCAGTGCGTGCTCTGCCATGCCTTTAGTTTGAAGTCGGCTCTCCTTGAAACCAGATATACGGAGCAGAGGCAAGGAACTGGTCTTTGGAGCAAGGGCTTCGCCCAGGTCGGGGTGGGCAGAGCGAGGAGTGGTTGCACTGCGCACTGTCATTCCCCATGTGCGATTCACTCCATCAGCCATCAGCCATGGCCATCAGGCAAAACATGGTCTGCAGAGTGATACGCCACAAAGGACGTGTACGCCATCATGATGTCCTGTGTGTGTGCTTGGTACGGCGTTGGGGATGCTTTTGGAGGTTTGGCTTGGTGGGGCCAGGCACTGCAAGCCCCCGTTTCACGTTCTCAACCATGAGTCGCCAGCGATCCCTACCCACATGCAAGAGTTATGTGTAAAAGGACACTCAAGCTACAAACTCAAGCGAGGCCCGGGGGGCGGTTCGTTTTTTCTGTAACACGCTGCAACACCGGGCCAACATAAATGCATGGTATGGGGCCCGGGCCCGTAACCCTGCTGACGCTTGCATATGCATGCACATCACTGGCCCAGCGCTACGTACACCAGGCTCCAGGCTCCGCTGCTGGTCCTCGTCTGTGCATATGCACACATGCATGCGCCCCACTCCTCCATCCTTACCCTTTTCTATTCTTACCCTTAGCCGGTGCCCACCCGGCTCTGTCCTGCGCCCAGGCTGCAGCGATCGATCGACTGCGTCGCCGGTGGCGGTGCATGGCCCCCGCCCCGCGAGCCGAAATATATCGAATGTTGTCGCGGCCAGTGCACGCTGGGTATGTCAATTCCGGGTTAAATGGTACTGCTCTTACGAACTGTTTTCGTGCACAGCCGCTGTCAGATGAATTGGGTGCTGAGGCGAGCGTGGATAGGCGTTTGCCCCTGCCGCGAGAGACAACAGCGGGAAGCACGCTCTTACCGTTGGAATAAACATAGGCCCATGTGGGACACATGCATGTGATTATGTGCTGTCCATGATTGGAATGTTGAGCCTCTGTTCTGCCTCTTCCACTGTCATGAACAGAGGATGTTCCACCTGTTTTTTGTCGTTGTGCAACACTGTAACCCGTATGCCCTGTTTGGCATCTGAGGCGCTTGGGGTGCTGCGGGTGGTGGAGTCTTGTTCACATGGCACACCGATCTCAGTATACATGGTGCTACTTACTAGTGCCCACCTTTGATGCTCACATCCCCATGCGATGATTCAGACGGGGCGGTCGTGGTCACTCATGCCTACTGTGCTGGTGCTCGCTTGTGCATGACCCCATGCTGATGCCGGCCCTTTGTTTGCTATTCTCGGTGTAGCACCACAAGATGCTACGGATCCTGCATCATGCACGGCTCGGCTCGGCTCGGCTCGGCGCTGTACAGGAGCTGTACAGGAGCCAGTGGACAGTGGGCTGGGAATGCTCCCCCTCCATGATTTGCGGAGGCGCACCTGGGTTCATCCAAAACTGCATACTTGTCAAGACAATACAGGCGTGGGCCGTTCTCTCTGTGAGACATTGTGAGACATTGCCCCAGCACAGAGTAGTAATGGTGGCATGCACACAGAGAGCTGCAGCGGTGCCATGCTGAACTCCTGCGCTCGGGAGATTAGCATGCACTACTGGACTGCCTCAGGATCGCCGAAATGTGTTATTCACATGGTCATCATGTTCAGACCCCAGGTCAGATTCTGTCCGCATGCATCAGTTGGTTGTGGAATGGCCGGGCAATGGCTTTACATTTGATTGTCGCACAACGATGACTAGGTCATGCGTGTAATGTTCCTGACGACGGATAAGATTTGCACACTGGGTAAGCACCCCGCCCCATATACAGGCTCTGGTGCCAGATCAGCCCCCGCGCCACCAAAGGCATTGAAGGCACTATGTTTCTTTTCAACTCGACAACTGAAAACACCTTTCCACAGGCACTGCGTTTCTTTCCCACTCCACAACCACCTCCCCACCGGCATTGCGTTTCTTGCCCACCTCAAAATTCAAGATGCTGAGTTTAAATGAAATTTTATTAGAGCTGCAGATGCGTTGGCAATGGGGAGTGCAAGTGGGGGCATGCATGCGCAAGGACAGAGTCCATATGTGGTGCCATCTGGATGTTGCTACTCTGGCAGGCACTGCTGAGGCAGCTGTTGGCTGGGTCCCAAGCAGCAGTGTCTGGCAACTGCGGTACTTTGGCAGAGAAACGGGAATATTGCAGGTTTAATTTTCGGGGCGCCAGACCCTGGGAATGACTCCACCGTCGAACGCTGCCAAGCAGGCTACCTGCTTAGTACTCTGATTCCTTGGTGCTGCTGCACGTGACTATGCCTGCTAGAAACACGGGGTAAACATCCATCCACAAACATGGGCCATACACCATCAATTTTCAAGTCACCACTGGCTGCAGCACTGCACAAGCTGGAGGAAGCGGGCACGCAACACTGCCACGTGTTCACGGGTCACGAGCCCCCTCAACAAGGAGCTCAGACGCCGTGGAAGGTCATGGAAGGTCATGGAAGGTCATGGAACGCCTTGAGCGCCTTCACACACTCAAGCAGCTCAGACGGTAGAAACGCTTGCGATCGCAAGCAAAGACACCATCGAAGCAAGTAAAGATGCAAGGATCTGGTGCCGTCCATGGGCAGCGGCTGTGTTGTTTGACTCTGGAACGCATAGCTTTAGCTCGACCTTGCCTTCATCCACATCCAGATCTTCGCTCACGTCATCCCAACCTTTATAGTCGCCATATGCGAGATGAGAGTAGCTGCTGTCTAGGTACTCGACATAGTCAGCGATCACAATGGTCACGTTCGCATCAAACTCATAGTCAGCATCTGCGCCAGCGACGTGCGCGTCTGGAGTGCTCACACTCGGCATCAGGCTGCCATGCGGCGTGATGGTGCCGGCGTGGTTGTGGTTGAGGCCAGGCCGCGGCTCGTCCCGGTCACCGTACTCCACATAGCAGGGTTCGCCATCCTCGTCCGCATCAAGCCGTGGCCGCCCAACGGTGGCGGAGGCGATCCCGCCACGCTGGCGGTGGCATAGGCGGACCTTGCCCTGGTTCCTGCAGTGCCCGGTGGAACCTCCTTTCGGGAACTTGCACCTCGGGCAGAACGGCAGGTTGCCGCTGCACCTGCACGATATAAAACTGTACTTACCAGACTGTACAGCACAAACCAGACTGTACAGCACAGCTGTGTCGACCCCAAAATCCCGTTGCCGAGGTTTTGGGTTTCAGGGCCCAACATTTTGGGGTTTTTGCCATTTCGGGCCCGATGATCCAACCCTGCTGTACAGTACTGTCATGAGCTTACAAAGACCTTGAACCAGAATGGTTCCAGGAGGGTATAGGCATGTGTTAACCTATGAATGAGTGTATCTGTGGGGCAGTAGTAGACTCAGGTCATCATGGTGACGAGCATGGCTCAATTACACATGCAAGCCATGACAGTACAGTCGGCCTAGCTCGGCTTCACTCGGCTGCAGACTGTTGCCGACAGTGGAGCATGCCCCCGGGGGTACAGGTATCGGAAGAGTTGGTTGCCTGTGCAGCGGCGGATACGTCGACTGCGCAGCAGTGGCGGTTGCCAGTGCATATCGGTGTGCAGCTGCGCTGACACCAATTCGGCAGCCACATGCCATTCGCCCACAACGCAGGCACTGGTACGACTAGGCGTGAAGACACTGCCGCACTTCCTAGCACTGCCGTGTCCGTATTTATTTGCGTGTAGCAGGTAGGTCAGCGGGGGGTTTTGGTTTGACGCCTGTTCTGGTTGATGCGATTGTGGAGCTGTTTTGCTTTGGGGTGCTGTGTGCGTTTACCCCTTGGCGATGCCAGGCTGTTGCGATGTACGCCGTGTAACCCTGCAACACTGCCCAGAACTGGTGCCACGTCTTCTGAGGGCGTGAGCTGTGAGGCTAGGCTGTGTGGGTTGGCGAGCTGAATTTTGGAGGCACAGTGCCTACAATCTGACCAGCAAATTCAAGTGCACCCATCAAGCACCTAGACCCTTCCGCCCTGGCCCAAAGCAAATGATGTTACAGCATTGGGCCTACATTTTGCACTTCAGCATCAACGAAAGATGATGCAGCAGGCAGCCAGTGCACAATTAAGCAGACCTTCTGAAGCCAACAATTGCGCGGTGCTGGGAATGATTTCCAGGCTAGAGCGCCAATAAATGATTGCGAAGATTCACACTGGCAAGCGCACCATAAGCTCCTGCAGCCGGCGTTGACCGATAACGATAGCTCGATACAAAGTGTTCAGTTTGTCAGGTTGACCTGTGGGGGCAATACCCGTAGAAAGGTCTCAACACTGCCTGCAGCCCCTGGCAGCGTGACAGAACAATATGAGCACGCCCTCGATGCTCACTAATGGCCTCCGGTCAAACATAGCACGTGGCACACACCCGATGATCGACAGTCTTTTGTACCGCCTACCCTTCTCGTGCAAGGTGGCTGCTCACACAAACCTTAGCGGCATGAATCAAATCGGCATGATCCGACGCGAGCCGTCAACGCTGATGTTTGCAGTTTCTGCGACTGTTCACGCACCTTTCTTTGCAACAGTACCTACGCAGTAGAGTTTGAGGCACACATTTACCACACACAGGGCAGATCTACTTGTATACATAGTGTTAGGCAGTAGAGCTCACTTTTTCCTGTGGCAGCCATGCAAAAGGCTTCGAGCCGATCCAGCCTGTGCCCTCACCTTCCCAGCCCGCCTGCCACCTTCACCAGCCCCTACCTGAGATCCGCCTCTCGCATCTGTGACCAGTGTGGCTCTGTTGCCGTGTGTGCTGTGGCCAGCTCGGCCGCTGGTGCCGCCGTCGCCTCTGATGTGTTGCTGTGCTTGGTCGGCGGCCTGTATCTGCCCCGTCACATCGATGCCCGGCTGCGCAGCGGCCAGATGCCTGGCGCTGAGGCAGCAGGCCAGCACAGATGCCAGCAGCAACCGCCGGAGCCTGATTCGCACCATGGCGGAATACGCGTTGTTGATTGTGGCCTCGGGCGGGCTGACAGCAGGGCCCCTTGTAGTCACTGTCTCCTGGTGTCACCAGAGGGGCTCCTGCAGCAATAGAAGCCACGTGAGCGCACTCAGCGAGGCTACACATGAGCCAGGAGTTTGGTCTGTTGTGATTGGTTGGTGCGAGCGTTGTTCAGTGAGACGTTTGGTGTACATTAGCACCGTACTGAGGCGTGGACATAAAAGGGAGGGCCCGGAATGAATAAGGAATGAGGCAAGTTTGCACATGACTGCGCAGCCAACTGGGTGATACTGGAGACATGATATGATGCATGTTTCTGGGAAATTACGTACGGTGGCAGCATCTACCGACTCGTTGAAAGCTTGCTGCAGAATGGTGTGGGTGTGGGGTCAGAGAATTAGGGCTAGACCTGCAGCCCAGGAAACGCGTATGCGCAAAAATGGGAGCACGGTTATAACCCCAGCCGTTAATGTGTGTAACGTTAATTACAAGCTCTGTTCTGGTGAGTAGGTAACTCCCCCCCTGCAGCCAGGCAGGTAGTGCACGTGCCTTGTCGGATGTGCACAGCATGAAGGAGGCACATGCGCCACGCCCCTTTGTCTGCAGCACCCATGAATATGCCCACATCAACGGCATAGCTAGCAGTTTGTGCCCTCCCGAGCTCAACTTGTAGTTGAGAGGCCAGCCTGGTTGTTAGAACAACACATGTTCCTATACATATGCATCAGCCCAGTTTTGTATTTCACGAGCACTTGCTCGGGCTAACCCAGGTGAATGTGAAAAGAGAAGAAATGAAATGAAAAAGAAACCCCCAAGTGGGCGTTGTGTCCTTGGCAGTCGAGTCGGACTCCCAGAGAGAAGTGCCGGGCCCGGACGAAGCCGCACCGTGGTAGCCTGGTGTACAGAATGCCCCGTTTGCATAGCTGTGTGTACACCACAAGCACAGATATCTTGCTGGTGACCTCTTTGTTACGGCAAGCAATTCAGTACGGACTAGTCTGCACTTGCGAGCAGTAGGGTTGTTCATATACTACATGTGTGACTCCCTCCCCGCTGGGTGCCGGCTGTAAATGGGTCTAGGTGTTACACGGAGATCAACACAAAATCCCGGCAGCGCCAAGGGGTAAATCACAAGCCAACCCAAGCACACGACAA
>JAUMHO010005553.1:0-14210 GCA_032360965.1 Ulva armoricana | reverse complement strand
GCGTCGGGCGCCACACCCTGCGGCATACGCAGCCGCGGTGGCGGTGGCGCCTGACGCCGGGCCGGTGCGACGGCGGCCGGTGCGACGGCGGCCTCTTTTGTAACTACTCTTTTGTAACTATCCCGGGGGGCCGTTAACTATCAGGCCGCCATGCATGGCTCGTACCGGCCGGAAGTGAGGTAGCCCTCACGTGTGCTGTGGACGCCCTCTTCGAAGACGAATTCATCTTCATCGACGCCGAGAAAAGAGGCATTCTCTCCGTCAAACTGAGGCGCAGGTCGATATATGCACGTATACAATGCGAGGGGACGTCGACGCACACACAACGCGCAGTGGGGGTCAAAGAGGGGCCAGCGCTTTCGACGACATGTGCAGCATAGCCCCAGCACGTGCAGCGCAGCACGTATATGAGCTCGCCGCATCCCAGCGCACGCAATCGCCGTTTCTCTAGCATACAACTCCCGCAGAAGCACGGCCGTGGGTGGCGCTGGTGTCACGCGCGCGGAGATCCCAGCCGATGCATCGAAAAGGTCGCGAGCCAAGCATGGATTCACGCGTGGCCACGTGGGGCGTTCAACCATCTCGTCGCATGGAAAGCACGCGCACGAGGGTGATATCGATGCGTGCGGGTGTTCCACGCCGCGGATGCTTTTATCTCCTCTCTTGCAAGTCACAAGCCTACCAGAACTGCAGTCTACCGGTCGGTACTCTGGTACACGCGTCCCGGGCCCATTCAGCCTCTGAGGCCCGGCAAGAGGAAGAAAAAAACGATTCAAAGGCCAAGGTGGCTGCAGGAAGGTGGGTGCAACCGTCTGCTGCAAGATGCCATCACCCTGCCGCATGCCAATAACAGAATGCACATGCAGAGAGCAGGCATGCATGCATGCAGACCCTGAGCCTCCTCACCCACAGGCATGCCCGGCAGCCCCGGGCTCCGGCACGCAGCCGCCGTCACTCATCACCGGGCTCGTTGGCCGCGCGGAAACCTGCGGTGTGTGACTCAGCTGAAGCGTGTGTGGCTGTGACGGATCATGCTGATGCTGTGCGTTACACCCAGATCACATCCGATGTCTTCTCGTAGCTCCAGCACTACCATACCCAGCACTGCAGCTAGGCACGACGTATCGGGATAGTCCTAATGCGTGTAAGCGAATTGGTCACAGTGGCCCCTGCAGGACTCCCTGTGTCGCTCCGCGCATGCTGTACGGCTTGAGATGCAGCGCCCCGGCAGGCGGTGCACTGCCATATGCACCATGTCCATGCATGGACGCTGTCACTGAAGGGGCGGCCGACCTCGTCCGCGCGACATGCGCTACGCGCAGGTGAAGGAGTTCCAGGAGGAAAGCGAGGCGGCCACAGCACTAGATAAATCCGCTTGCCTCGTTCTGCCCCTGGCTCACTGCCCGGCCCGCGAAATTCGGCACAGCCGCACCCAGAGCGCCACCTGCCTCCCTGCGGTCCTCCAGTTACGACCTGCGCCCCAGCGGCTCCCTCAAGCGCACAACGCATGCCAGTGTCCGCCTAGGACGGATGACCGTGGCGCTGCGGCATCACATGTGGACCCCACACGGTCACCGGCTGTCATGCGCAAGCAGGCCACGCACCCCTGCGCCACTCCAGCCGCCTTCACTTCAGCGCAAGTCTGGGTGACGCGTGTCGGACAAGTGGCTACGGTAGTGCGTGTACAGAAGTGCGTCGACGGCAGTGCGGTACGGCGGCCGTGAGGTGCGGGCCCCCTGCGAGCCCGCCTGCTGCCTCTGGCCCTGCCTGTCGCGCGTCTCCTGAATCCTGCAACCCCGGGCCTCCCCCCCCATGGCCCATCGTCCAGCCCCCCGTGCCGGACACCTGCGCCACTATGCATGCGAGGAGGGAGTGCAGCACGGCGCAGCTACCTCCAAGCGCCATGCTTCTCCTTCGCCAGCTTCTTCCTCAGCCGCCCCGGGAGCGGCTTCTTCGCTTTCGCCGGCGCCGCCGCGCCTGATTCTGTCGCGCCTTCGGAACCCTGCACAGCCGCCGCATGCGTTGGTGCCCGGCGCGACAGGCCTTGAGCTCGCCGTGCGCGGCGCCCCTGAGTTCCAAGCACAGCACAGCATAGCACAGCGGCCGCATGTCAACCTCCGAGCGCTCCACTGGCATGGCAGCCTCGGTCAGCGCACACGTGCTCCTCCGCTCGGCGTGGCCTCAGACACTGCCGGAATCGCACATCTGCGCACCGGCCCCTCATCACCATGCATGCATGCGCAGTGCTCGGTGCCCCAGCACACTGCGTCATGCCCCTGCAGCGCGGCAGCCACTCAGACGGAGCTGCGTACCGGGTCACGCTGTGGTGGCTGTTCGTCTCCCGAGCTGCCGTCGCCGCCCACGTCGCCGGCCAGCAGCGCCGTCTTTGGCAGCCCCATGATGCCTCCGCGCCGGCTCATCTGCAGCGTCCGCGCCGCCTTCTTGTCGTTCTTCTTACTGCTTTTGCTGTCGTGCTTGACATCGGCAGCCCCGGCGACCCGGGCCGCCGGCCACAGCGCCCCCGCCTCGTCGCTCCCCGCCTCACCGGCTGGCGCTTGCGGCCGCTTCCGCTTTGACTTGCCACCGCCGCCGCCGCCGCCGCCGCCGCCGCCGCTCGGAGCGTCGCGGTAGAACCCTGTCCCAAGCGTACGCGTCGTAAAAACAAACCCTGGCCGCCCGCCTGTGAAGCGTGCTGAGGGTGTGAAGTCCGGCAGGTCCTCCTCCAGTGGCTCTCCGGCTTCCACGCCACTGCAACGCAGCATCCAGTCACTGCAGTGCTGCAAACCCCTTCTTCCGGAAGCACCTGCCGGTTGCGTACCCCAGCACAGCGGGAAGCGTGGCATCGCACCCCTGCCACACCAGCTTCCCGAATCACAGCTTACAACAGAGGGACAAGACGCACGCATACAGGCAGGAGCGAGCAGCTACCAATGCCGGATGCCGATCGAAGCATGGCTGCAAGCCCACGCCTCCGGCCCCTCTGACCTCGGACTGCAACCGCACCCGTGCTGCTGCAGGGCGACAACGTCGGCGCTGATGCCCTTCACTCTTGCCATCCACGTTGCACGCCCTCCGGAGCTCAAACGGTGTCAAACAGCACACAGCACAGAGCGCGCAGCACGCACCCGGAAACGGGGCTCTTGCTCTTCTTCTTTGTCTTCTTGCCCTGCAGCAGCACCTGCACGCCCTCCCGGAGGTCCTCCGGGAGGTCCATGCCGGCCCCTTCGCCACCTCCCTCTGCCGCCGCCCCGCCGTCGCCGTCATCGGCTTCCTTGCCGTTCGGCTGCACAGCGGGGTCATCCCCACGCATGAGCGCCGCCGCCTTTTCGGGACCGAGCTTTGCGACGACGGTGTCAAACGCGTCGCGGAGCTTCACGAGGTTCGGGTCGAGAGGCTGACCGCAGTCCGCTAGGAGCGTCACGGCGGCCGGCGCGAGGCGCGCGAGGTTGCGTGTGAAGAAGCTGAATGCATGGCCGTGTGCCTTCAGGCGGCCTGCACACGGCCCTCACGTCGAGCCACGACACGCCTCCTGCCACCATCTTGCGTCACCAAAACACGTAGGACACCCCCGCCCAGATCGCATAGACTAGTCAACAGACTAGGCGGCGCATCCAGTTGTCTCCACCGAATTATCCCACATTGTGCAGCTACCGTTGTACTTCACGTGCTCCGCCTCATCAGGCCCAGGACACACCAGCTAATGTGGCCACAGCTGCACTCTGGCTCCAGACCACCTCACCACAAGGCCTCAACAAGACGTGCAAGAACGGAATCGGTTCCAAACGGACGCGAAATCTGTACAGCCAGAGGGGGGGGGGGGGCACCTGTGCGGCCAACGCGGTGGATGTAGGTGTCGAGGTTGCCGGGAAAGTCGTAGTTGACGATGTAGGGCAGGTGGCGCACATGCAGGCCGCGCGCTGCGACGTCCGTCGCCACCAGCACTTGGACCTTGCCGGCGCGGAAGGCATGCAGCGCCGCCTCCCGCTGGTCCTGGCTCCGCTGCCCGTGCAGCGCCGCCGCCTTGAACCCCGCCGCCTGGAGCTCCCGGTAGAGGTACGCCACCGTCTGCACAGCACACAGCACGCGTGTCCGCGGCGCGGACGCGTCGCACATGCATGGCGATCTGTGTGCAGCCAATGCGGGCTCCTTGCGCGGGGGCACCTGTTTCGACGAAAGCTGTGAGCAGGGCGATGGGGACCGGTTGGAGGTGCAGGGTGCCAAACTACTGCGGTGGTACACCGCCGTTTAGTGCGGAGCATGCACGCGGCCATGCATGCGTGCACCCCGGCGGCGACAGAGACCTGCAGGGGTGGCACAGGTATGGACGCGGCCACATCAGCGGGGGGGGGGCGTGGTCTGCCGCATCGCGAGATGCCGTGCAGCCGGCCCAGCTGCGTCATTCACCGCTTGCGGCCATGATTTCGGGTGTTCATGGTGAGCACTCGACCGGGAACGAGGGCAGCAGCGCAGACGCATGCGTGGACGGGGGTCCACGTCCGAGCATCCTTGCGACAGCACAGATGACGTGGCGCCCCGGCATGCATGCGCTGTGCTCAACTTGCTCCAACGGCCGCATACACGCGATTCGAGTGGCTGCGGCAGGGTGCTGCTTCCCGTGCCGGCACCAGTTGGTCACCAGGAGTGCGCGTGTGTTTGGGATGCTACTATGCATGTGCTGGATGCATGCGCAGCCGAGTGCCACTGATGTGCAGGTATGTCATGACGGTCAGGCTGCCAGGTGCAGACAGCTGATGGTGCGCTTGAGGGGGGAGCTGCCGGACGGGCGCCTGCTGCCGCGGCCGCGTTGCCTGACGCACGAGCGGTGGCGTGCAAACAGTCTGAAGCGGGGGGTGTGTCGGCGGGCGGCACCTTGATGCGCTTGGCGAAGATGAGGACCAGCGGCAGCTGCCGGGCACCTGCGCGCTCGCCGTTGACGGTCTGCAGATGCTTCACCAGCTTGGCCAGCTTCTTGTGCTCCGCGCAGACATGCACCACCTGCATATGAGGCTCCGCATGAGGACACACGTTGAGCAGAGCGGGCCCGTTCGGCTATGCTCGCGGCAAGTGCAAGCAAGCACTGCACTGCGGCAAGGCCGTTGCGAAAAACCATTCTACTAACTGATGTGCCCACGGCTCAGCTCCGGCGAATCTGATGTACGATGCAACGGCGACGGCGCCCCTGGAGTGGGCCTAGGTGCGGAACGCGTGATTTGCTTCACATCGCTGCGTTGAATTGTGCTGCGCGTGTAGCTCGTAGTAACCGACGCTCACATCAACAGGGGCTCGGGAAGAGGCACTTGGCCGCCGCGGCCGCACCTGCGTGACTGTGTCGCTGATGCTGGCGCCGGACATGCCTGCCACCCGCACCCGCGCTGCGTCCGCTGACAGCCACCGCTGCATCTCCTCCGGCACCCCAGCCCCCCCCTCTTGCGAGTCCTCCCCCGCCGCGGCGCCCTCCGTCCCTGTCGCGGACAACAGCAGCACCTGAGGCCGCTGGTACGCTCCGGGAGCGTCCCCGGCGTCGGCCGCCGGGTGCGCAGCCGGGTCGGCCGCCGGGACGAGCTGCGTGCGGTCCTCTGTCTCCCGCCGCCGCTTCTTCTTGGGGAGTTCTGGGACGGCCACAGCGGCCTGGGGGTCCCCAGCCGCGGCGCCAGCACTCCTGCCGGGCAGAGGGTCTCGCAGCAGGAGGTCCGCGAGGCGGCCGAGCTGCGGCGCAAACCCTAACCCCAGCATCTTGTCGCACTCGTCCAGAGCGACGCAGCGCACGTGGCCAAGCGGCACCGCGCCCGCATCATACAGATCCAGCAGCCTGCGCGCCAGGGCATCGTTTCGCCGGAACAGGCATGCATTGCCACAACTGCGCTGCGGGCATCCACCACCGCATGCATCTGCGCGTGCGGCCAGCTTGCACCACACTATTTCTTACTGCATGACCCGGCATGCATGCGCGACCGTTAGGAGCGCCCGTGGCGCTGCTGACCGTGCCGAGTCAACGGCAAGCCGCCGCCTCGTATGCACAGTGACTGCTGCCCGCTGCGGCGGGGCATGGATGCTGCGGAGGTTGGCATGCATGCGCCAGGTGCACGTGGCGCAGGATGTTCACGGCCGCACATGGGCCGCAAGACAGCGCCGAGATGGACGGCGGCCGGTCAGCACCGCCGCGGTTTTGCAACCGCGAAAGAAATCGGGCATCGCGGCAAACTCGCGGGCAGCGGCCACAGCCCCCGTGGTGGGAGGGGCGGTCAGGGACGCTACGGCGGGGGAGGCGCCGTTGGCCGCCGGGTGGCGGCAAGGAGGGGTTTTATGCAGCAGAGACAGGACTTTGGGGGCAGACAAGGGGCCAAGGGGTACAGGAGCAGGGAGAGGCTGCCGAGCGCATGCAGCACACGGCCCCCTTTGAGGATGCTGCAACCAGACTTGAGCACCAGCGTTGCACAAGGCCAGGGGGGTGGCGGCTGAGGGCAGAGGCAGGGTCAAGGAGGAATGGGAAAAGTCAGGCTGGGGCGACATCAACCCGATGTTAATGGGGTAACTCGGTAGTGATCGGGATGAGGTGCGCAGATCAACGCGCCGGTTCGTTTTAATCGCACGTACGTACACGCGCTGTTTACGTCCGGCCACAGAGGGTCAGGCGCTCGGGGCGGGGCGGAACCTTCCGGGGGTGGCAACGAGGGTGTGCGGGTTGTGCTGCAGCGCCGCGATCTGCTCGGCACGGTCGGCGCCGCCGTACACGCATGCGGCGCGGAGGCCGGCGGCCCGCTTGAGCGGAGTGAGAGCTCGCAGCGTCTGTAGCGCGAGTTCGCGGGTGGGCGCGATGGCGAGCGCCGCGGGGCCGGCGGGGCGGCTGTCGGGGCCGTGACCCGCCTCGACAAGCCGCACCGCCATCGGCAGGATGAACGCGAGCGTCTTCCCGGAGCCGGTCGGGGCCTGCAGCGGCGGCGGCGGCCGTCGGTGCCGCGCGTTGACACGTCCACCCCGGCCTGCCGTGTACGTGCGGGCGTTGCGGACGGGGTGGTGCGTGTGATGATCGAGTTGCCGGGGTGCAGCGAATGCATGGAGTGGTCAGAGGGGCGGTGTGGTATGTCATCAGCTGAGAGCTGCTGGTGCCGGGGGAGACTGGGTGTCGTTGACCCATGTACGGATGGAGAGGCCGATCACATCATGCATGGCATGCAGGGGAAGGATGAACCCCCGGTCTGGGAGAGGCTTGAGCGTGTAGCAGGCGGGAGATGGGAATGTAGGTGGCAGGTGGTGCACGGGGTCGGTGGTGCAGGCATGAGGACTACGCCAATTGTGTGGCAGCAGGCGTGGTGACAGGGGGCCTGCATCTCTGACCACGCGGAGCCGGACAGCGGGAGAGCAAGAACACGATGTGGACGCGGGATATCGCGGAAGCGCAAGCGCGCATGCATGTGACCGATCCAGCCGCGGGGCCAGTGTCCAGCGGGAGGCGGAGCTTGAGCGCGAAGGCGCGCAACACGCGAGCGCATGTGGCTGTTGCTGCTTGTTGACGTGTGCGCGAGGCTGTGCCGCCATGCATGCTGCGCATGCAAGCGGGGTGGTGTGCAGGTGCAGAAAGACCGGTGAGGGGGGACAGCATTGCCACACCTGCGCCAAGACGTCGCGGCCGCTGCACGCCAGCGGCCACACACGGCGCTGGACTTCCGTTGGCTCCGTGAGGCCTTGCTGCACGAGATAGGCTTGCATGACCGGGTGCAAGCCAAACAAGGGCGAGGTCTGGGGGGGGGCAGCATCAAGGCCGGCTTCGGCCGGTGCGCCCGGCTCCTGTTCTTCTGCAGCTGGTGCAGGCGTTGCCTCTTTCGCTGCCTTCTTGGAACGGCTTGCAACCTGCGGCAGCGGAGTAACCGCAGTGGACAGTTTGAGGGCTCTCTTGTCCTTCTTGGCCGGCTTGCTGGCGGTGGCTGACGGGTCGTCGGCATCCTTGGGAATGGCAGCCGGCCTGAGGAGATCGAAGTTGCTGTTCTTGAGGAAATGCACCGTGGATTTGAGCCGCTTCGATCGGTTGCTCTCGAGCATCTCGGGCTGCAGCTGAGGCTCGTCTGCGGTGCAAACTGGGGTCAGGCCGGACGAGCGCAACGATGGTGCACCATGAGGCACGCGCGCTGCGCTTCGCCACGCCCAGATACCACAGATACGTGTACAAGCTCGGTAGCGACACAGAGGCACGTCGTTTCGAGACAGCGCGCACCCAGGCCTGCGCCACACAGCACGTCGTACTGCGACGCATCGCCGGCGTCCTCCACGATGTCCAATCGATCCTCGTCATTCAGAACGGGCTGTCCCCAGCAAACGCCCATCAGCCTCTTAGGTACCCCTCGAGCTGCACGCTCTTTTCGAGCGTTGTGGTCGCCCTTGTGCCCTTCTGCTCTGCGGGCTTGCTTATTGCGCTTCTTGGCTGCCTTCCTAGCGACGTAGTCAACACCCATCACGTATCAAGCTCAGCAAAAAATTAAACTGATATCTGTTTGCGGCTTGGCTGGTTTCATATGGGTCACAGCATCAGGGACACGGCGGTGGACTGAACGGCGTGTTCAAGGCATGGAGGCTAGTGGATGCCTTGCTGTATCCAGTGTAATCACGCACGCGACCAGATCACCATGTTCATAGAGTATTTCCTGACACTTTCTTACTGCGCTTTCGGTGGTTACCTCTTTCATGGAAACACTTGACATGAACAATTACGAGACACTCCTGGACACATGTCTGCGGGTGCCCAGTCCAGCATCAGCGGCCGTGATTGGACAGCGAGTTTTCCCCGACCAACACTTTCAGCCTAGCCCCCTCTCACAACATGTGACTGTGTTGTGGGTTATGTAAATCCGCAATACGTATGCTCAGTTGTGCCACTCCTAAGCACCGCCACACTGGCAGTTTTCGTGCACACACGCCATGGTTCCTGTGCCTTCGTGAACCCAGACCATCACTCACGCATTGAAGCGTAGTCGCAGGCACCCACTGCGTAATTCCTTTAGCTACCCACTGGTCCAGCCAGGGCACTAGCCAACAGTACGTGCGACCACGAGGCCCTACAGGAGGCAACAGCTCGAAAGCATGCAAGCATTGTTTGAGCATGTAAGTAATCAGATCCGAATTTCCGCCACACCTCAAGCCGCCCCTCTCCCTTTTGGTTGTAGCCTATGCCGGTGTGGCAATGTGCACACACTCTCCAACCGCTGTGGTGTGATGATATGGGCCAGCAACGCCTGGGAACATCCAGACAGCGACACATGGGTGACACAGCACCGCCATGCCGTGTGGCGCACAGCATGCGCAGCACACTTTCAGCCGCCACTTGCAGCACTCCCGCTGACAGATGTAGCGCATGGGGCTTCACCGTGCGGACCGGGCATTCTCCGCCCCAGCCCATGCGGCCTGCACCTCGCCGGCGTGCAACCCTGCAGTCACTCGACGTTGGCCCCGATGACATGGAAGGGAATAGAACCAGCAGCCCCTCCAGCTACACCTGTTGCACCGATGGAGCACCAAAGCCGTCCCTGGCCGGCACACCGTGAGTACCTCCTCTCGCCAAACTTCATCGCGTCGCCGCCGTCAGGTACACCACCGCCGCCACCAAACACTCTCCCGGCATACCCGTGCGTTCCCTCTTCTCATCCGCATCTCGTGCTCACCTTTCAATTCAGCCACCTGTGCTGCACTGTCGTCACACGACCTCACGCTCCAGTGTTCTGCCAGCCCAACGCGAGGCACAAACACCCAGGCACCCCGTGTGTCCAACCCATCCAACCCCACCTTTCCGTGCCGTGCCCACCTGCGCACCTCGCCGCAGCACATGGCACGCAGCACGTGTCAGCGCCGCACGGCGCCCCACACTCGCAGGCATTGCAGTCCACATGCCGCACTCCATCAGCGTGCACCTGCGCGGCGCGGGGGGCCGTCAGCGCTGCGCCTGCCGCACTCGTCGCGCGGCGTCGCTGTCCACCTCATCGAGCAGGTCGCTCCACGCGCCCTCCGCGTCGGTGAGCAGGTGCTGGCCGCGCTCCCTGAGGCGCCGGGCCGTGCCGGCCGCGTCGCAGCAGTGCTCCACGAGCCAGCCGTGCTGCAGCAGTTGCTCCACCGTCGGCCGGGCGGCAGCGCGGTGGCGCAGGCACGCCCTGATGAAGTGCTTCGCGCGCTGGGACACCGGCGGCTTCACCTGCGCCGCAACCCTCGCGGTGACCTCGCACACACGGCACACGCCTCGCACACTCTGCCGGGCAACGTCCTGCGAAGCAGCTAGACGTGCCAGGCATGACCACACGTGCATGGCTGAATCTGCGGTTTCGACAAGAGTCTGCCAGCGGATGCCCGCGTTCCCGTGCATGCATGGCACAGAGGAAAGTTATACTAGGCCGGGTGTCAGGTACGTGAGAAAGAGTCGGTACCATACACACGGGAGCAATCAGAAAGTGAAGGTGAATGTCTGGCGGCTGCTGGTGAGCATGCTACACACGCCAATGGCACGGGGCATGTGATCACGTCTGTAAGGAACAAGTTCCCCGGAAACAGCAGTCAGCAGCCGTGTCAAGCAGCCACACACTTCCGGGGCCAACAGTGGACGGAGGCTGCGTCACTGTGTGCATGCATGGTCACCATGTGCTCTCCAGATGCACGTATACGAACGCGGAAGACACAGGTGGCCAGAAGTGACCAAACGCTCAGCACGCGGCTAGTGAGTTGCGACGCGTTCCCTTGACCTTGCTCTAGAGGCTGCACACAACCCAAAGCGGCAGCATCCGTAGGTCGGCGCCGGTGTCGCCCAGAGCCAAGCGAGACCGGCACGGCATGCATGCGCACCGTGTCCGGGAACTGGCCGGTGAAGCCGCGGCAGATCTGAGAAACGGTGGCTGCAGACGTCTTGCTGGCAAACGGGGCGCGGCCAAATAGCATCTCGTGGGCGAGGATACCGACAGCCCACACGTCGAGCTTGCTGTCGCACGCGGTGACGTTGGGGTCGGACTTGAACTGCATCGGGTGGGCCTTCTGTGGCAGCTCAAACAGCTCAGGCGCCTGCACAAGTGGCCGGGTGACCCGCTGCGCGACAAGCCGCTGCTGGCCCTGATGTGCTGGCCGCGTGTGCAGGGACGCGCAACCAGGCTCCGGCGCGGCGGACACATCAACCTGGCCGCTGCAGATCAGTTGCTTGTGTAAATCTGTGACTGCATGCGGTCCCTGACAAACCGCCTCAGCCGTGCGGCCGGGGACTCCTCGCCCATTCGGATGCGCGCATGCTCAGGGGCGCTTCAACCAGGGCACCGGGAACCTTCCCCCGCAGCTGCAAGTCACGGGCCTCCTCTCGTGCTGCAGTTGCACGCGGGGAAGCAGCCAGCACCCCGGAGCGACACGCTCGCCACGGGCTCAGCACGGGCCTGGGTTCAAGCCAGCCGGGGACGGTCGCCCGTGCGCGGCGTTGTGTCGGCACACTGCGGGATGCCTGTGTAGGGTGCGGATGCTGGGGGCCGTGCCGGAGGCATACGCCATGCATAGCGAGGGAGCGCGGCACACCATCCGTCCCTGTTCGTTCCGCGCTCAGACCATGCCGCCCCTTGTGCTATGATTCAGACATGTGGTATGGTGGTGCGCTATCACAAGCGGCATGGAGGTGCCCAGCGTACATGCAGGGAGCGGCTGGCGACCTGAGTTGCACACAGCTCTGTAGCTGCTTTGGGGTGCGGTTTGTTGGGAATGTTTGCAATTACTGTTGCATGTTTAGAAGGAGGTTTGCTAACCAGGATTGGCCATGCCGTTGCAGAGGCCTCATCGGTAGGATCGTTGCGATGTGGACACCCAGGAGCAAGAAACCGAGATGGGATCCATTGCACATGAAACAGGTCCGGATGGCTGAGGCAGCCATGACTGCTCGGGGCGGATCTCTCACGTGCATACTGAATGACTGGGGTTGAACCGGCCATAGAGGCTGCAAGTGCCATTCCTGTGGTGAGATATGCATGCAGTGCATGCGCGTGGTGCGTGTCACTGAACGTGCATGGTGCTGGGATGTCACTGAGGTGATTAGTGACGCTGGCGTGCAGCATGTACATGTGCATCGTTTCCAACAGGTCCATGCGGACGGGCAAAGCGAGACACGAGTCAAGAATGCGAACGAAGGCTGGCATACCATGTAGTCAAACGTCCCGAGGCATGTGTTGGGTGGCTCATCCCGGTGGTTGATTACAAGGCCAAGGTCGGCAAGCTTGGCCCCATCACCAGTTAGGAGGATGTTCTCAGGCTTGATGTCCCGGTGGATCAAGCCGAGGTCATGCAGGAACTTCACAGCACAGAGAACCGGGAGAATGATGCGAACGGCGCAGACATCCTCCTGATACGATCCGATGCGGCGGAGCCTCCGGAAGGCGCTGCCGCCAGAAGCATACTCCAGTGCCATGCAGATTTTGCCGTCTTCGCTCCAGGCTGCATGCATGGAAATGATGCTTGGGTGGCTGAGGCGTGAATGAAACCATATCTCTCGCACAGCCTGCATGCACACCACCTACTTTGCTGCCGCATGCGATAGCGCTGCAGCCACCTGCACCCACAGGCCAGCATTCGCATAGTGCGGCAGCCTGTGGTAGGCAGGACTTGCAGTGGGACCAGCGAGGTGGTAGATGGGAGGGAGGGCTGGCCTGAATCTTCTTGTCCTCTCTCAGTGTAGCTGTGGCGTAGCACTTGATTGCGAGGTGCACGCCTGAAGGCACATGCGTAACATGGAAGACCTGAGAGTTGTTCGTGCTGTATAATGTCGCCCTTACTTTGAACTCGGACATCTTCCTGCACAAGCACACGTGCACAGCACACTCAGGGGCGCTACAAGCTCTCCTTCACACAGCATCTGACCCAAGACCTGATACATGGCACATGCAAACCTTGCCCGCACGTGCCCACCCAGATCGCAGCTTTCGAAGCATCATTACTGGTTACCGCATGGCATCTGCAACAAACGTGCATATGCCATATCAAGTTCTATCAGTTGCATGAACTGGCAGGGATCCTAAATAGTCAGCAGCGACGAGCTCGGTTCCCTGTGCTCACAGGGAGTCGATGGTGTGAGCCAGACAAGAAGGGCACTAACTTCATGTCGATATAAAAAACGCGTCCAACAGAAAGCTGAACATACCATTTGCATTGCCTGAGTGGGTCAGGAAGGAATGGTGACAACATAAGCAGCCCGTTACTGGACTCCAGGGCCTTTACGTGGCTTGTATCGATGCTCACCATGCTTAAAATTCTCCGATCTTCTTGGTTTGCTCTCAAATCCGCGGCAGCCGTGCTCTTGTGCACACCATAAACTGGGGAGCTGACAAAACCAGTACCCGCGGTGGCCTGTGTGCAGCGATGAGCATGACAACACGTTACATGTGACACTGAGCGCTTGTCGAAACGATCAAATGAATACACATACCTGCCGCAGTGAATCCAGGTCAAGCTGGCTCGGAACGTGCTTGCCGGAGCGCGGGCCAGCGAGCCTCCCTGCAGTATCTTCATCCCGCTTCGTGGTCGAGACCACGTCTGTCCTAGTCAAGCTCGCTCTGCAATAGCCCAACGTCATCAACCAGTTCCCACCTGCCGAAATTCGGGTCAACCGCAGCCGTGATATGGTCATTTCTTGCTGATCGGAAACAAGACGTTCATAACTTGACTCATTGCGCACGCGGTCCCGCCCAACAATTCCAACTATGAGTGTGTTTTCAAATGTAGAACTTCGCACTTGCATTTGCCGTAAGCAGCGGTAAGAGCTTCTGCGAGGCTGCAGGTACACCCAGCCCGCATGATCATGGACATCACCGGATTTTGCACGAGACTACATTGCCTATGGATAAATTCGACAGAAATAGACAATCTACCTCGGGGTCGGGACAGGGCATTGACTCAGCCTACATGGACACCTCGGTTTTTGCAAGCACAGACGCACGAGCGCATACCGTGGACCCGGTCAACGCGCCCCCCTCCGTCAAACCTGTCACTTCTGGTTGCCTTTGGTGCAGAGCGCACCAGTCTCATCCAGATGGGCCCAGCAGAGCAGCAAACGGCTGCTTCATGTGACTGCAAAATGTTCATGTATTCATGTTATTGTGCAAACTTGTGACCTCGAGCTTGCACCAGGACCACGGAAGAAACCACCAGTCCATCAAGTCTGCTGTGTACTCCGCATACCCCGCGGGCATGATCTGCGAGGAGACCGCCGATGGCCGCAT
>JAUMHO010005531.1:0-14219 GCA_032360965.1 Ulva armoricana | reverse complement strand
AGCCTAAAGCACTAGAAAGCGTGTTCTGTGGCTTCTCACAGCCTTACACCGCGCTTTCATTCGCTTCCTTACCAGTCAGCTCAGTCAACATGCCCTGTGGGCATCTCTCGCCAGTAGAACTAAAGGGTATGTGACGGGGGCGACACTTAATTTGACTAAATTTCCCTTTTCCGATTTCCGCAAAATCGCTATGTTGAATACAGAAACAAAGAGGTACATCATGCAGAAAACAAAAATCAACATTACAGACAAAACGGTCCCTCGTGAAAAGCGCGCTGAATGGGAAGCTATGATTGCTAAAGGCTTAGCCTCCGCAAACCGTGGCGATATGGTGGACGGGGAAACCTACATGCAAGGCAGAATTGCTGCTTTGAAAGCTAAAATATAGTTGGTTATAGTTTAACCGTACCCGTTCAGAATGACCTAGATAAAACAGAAAAATACACCGATAATTATCTCAGTTAAGGCATTGTAGTGACGAATGAAGAAGCCACCATTGATAATATCCGCGCTCAGCTTATTGCTCGTGGCTGGACAACAATCAATGAAGAAATAGACCATGATAAAACATGGAAGCCAGACGACAACTGTCACCTTGAGCTGATACACGAAGACGGCAAGCGGTTGGGCTGGGGCATGTTTCCACGCGTATATTGCTGGACAGAAGCCTATGAATCAATCACAGGCAGACCGTGGCTAGATTCAGTTGTCCGTAACGATGAAAATTCGAGCATTCTGATAACCACCCCAGTTAGCAAAAAAAGATAGTGACGATGTTAGCCAGTCGAAAAATGGGGCAGAATGTCACCACTTTTCTAACGAGCTATCACACACATGACCTTAAAAGGATGTATCGCTATCGCATTGATAGCTTTCGTACCAAATATTGCAACTGCTGCAACGCCCATAATGTTCGGCGGGTTGCCGTCACAGCTCAATTGGACGGCTGAAAAGAGTGTTACGGCGTACCGCGTTCAGGTGCTTATTGAAACCAACTATTTTCAAGAGTTGGATAGACAATATATTCGAGAGCATCTAGGGCAAAAAAAGTGTTTCGTACGAGGTCATAAATCCATTCTCATTGATTGCACCCCAGACTATGCAGGCTCCAGAACTAGCTCTCTTTACCCTGAAGACTTCACGGATGTAGTGGAACTTAAAGTACATTGTAAAGGTGGTAAAACCCGTACAAGGAAGATGCCTAGTACATTACGCTTACTAACGGGTGATGAATATCAATCTCGTTATGTCGCTGGCTGGCTCGGGGATAGTCTCACTAAGTATTGTTCGTCTAGTAAACCTGTTGTCAATGTCACTGTTTCATCAACTGAAAAAGGTAGAGAATCGAGAAAACCATTTTTAGCTGATGGTGTTAACGGTGTTTCAAACCAGCCATACGATTACGCGAAAGACATTCAAGAATGTCTGAATGATTTAGGATTTAATGTAGGGGTAGCTGATGGTATTGCAGGCAAAAAAACACGCGCTGCATTACTTGAAATGCAGCGTTTTTATGGAATGCCTGAACTAGACGGAATCAGTTACGCCACCTATGGTCAATGTTGGGACGCCACGAGTGGTAGCGCATGGGCTAATCACAAACATAATCTTTAAAATGAATTAAGGCGATTCGGAAAAAGGCACAACATCGAGGATGTTTGTCCCGAGTCGCGCCCCCCGATCGCTAGCGATTGGGGGGCTGGCTCTTGGAGTTTTAACCCTTCTATCTAAAACAACACTCCAGCGCGCTAGATGCTGTTTTTAGTGGAATAAATAGTTGCCCGTCAATGGTACAGGGTCAAGAGCGGAAGGCTCAAGAACACTGAAATGCCATAGGATTTGGTCTATCTGACAATACTGATACATAGTGAAGTCATACCAACCTTTCTGTAAGCTTACGGATGCACTGTGTGTGCTCTTGCCTACACTCTTAACGTCAAGGATGGGTTGCCCTGCAATCTCAAAGCTGAAAGCACATTTGAAGGTGGAGTAGTTGTTAGTGGTGCGTACAGAAAAAGAGTGCATACCATCTTCTTTTATTGATAACTCACCAGTGCTTCGATAAGCAATTTCACTATCATCTAATTTTAATTTTTTGATGCCTACGCTTTGCTGCATTGGGAATCCATCAACGACCATTCGCCCGATAGGCGACTGTTCCTTACCGCGTGGTGCAGGAAGTATAGCGGTGATAAAACCATTTTCGCGCTTGGTTACTTCTTCAGGTGCTATAGCTTTTGGGGGTTCCTCTGTTGTTGTTTCAACAGGCGAAGAATGAAATTTTTTTAACTCGTCTATTTCAGCGCCTTGCGTTTCTTGCTCAGATTTTATCGACCCTAATAGTTCCAATATTTGGTCAAGTTTCTCGTCATCTTGTGCGTGTACTGTTGATGTAAAAGCAAAAGCGGCAATCAATATAATTTGTTTTAACAAGGTATATGGTTTCATTCTGTCTTGGGGCTGATGGTGAAAGGTCTTGCTTCGTAGGTTGGTCGGGTTTTCTTCTCGATGGTCACATCATTTTCAGAGAATCGTGATGATGGCGCAATCGTTAGCGGTTCTTCTACGGCGGGTGGTGGTGTGACGACAACGGCAGGCGCAAGCGGTCTTGTGGGCTGCGATACTGGTGTTTCGATAGAAATGGCGCTTGTAGTTTGGGGTTGTGTTGCGCCACTACAGGTGAGAAGGACAGAAACAAGATTAGCATTCGCGCAACGCTCATCATTCAGTTTTCTGGCGGCTTCCATCATTATTTCTGGCTGGTTTTCTTTTAGCTTTTGGAGTTCTATCTCAGCGGCTTTAACCTTCATTTTTGCTTTTTCCAAATCGGCTTTCATTTCAACAGCCTCTTCAGCAACAACTTCAACTTGCTCCTTAAACCCCAGAAGAGTAGAAACAGCCAGGGCGATGTTGCCTAGGTTGTTAAAGAAAATAAGCCCAACCAGAAAGGCGAATATTCGGATTCCGTAATAGGTTCTTTTGGGGTGCAGCTGCCAGACGCGCTTGACGCGCCCCCAAAGTGACAAATTCGGAGTAATGACGCTTTCTTGCACGGTTTACATTTCTTGTTCTGGTGAATCTTGTTTGGCTTCTAAGGTTTCGCGGGTTTCCGATGCGTCTTGCCCAATTCCCCAACCATTACGAGCGGTGTGGTTGTCGTTATCACTCATGCCATTTCGTGTTTCAGGCTCACCATGCCACCACCCCGCTTGCTCATCTGGGCGTTGTTCAAACCCCACATAATTCTCATTCGGGTCTACTGCCTGCGCCCCGTTATCCTGCAAACCTTCTGGGCTTGCCTGCGCGGCGGTTGTCTGGTTGGTAAAATCCGTACCGTAGATGTTCTGCAAATATCCCGTTTGCTCCTGTCCTGACCACCCCTGTTCAACCAATTTGTGACGTACGTCATCCATCCCTTCGAGGATAATTGAAGCTACCGCTTGCTTGATTTCTTTACTCATTTGCGCTGTCGCTTCCGCCCATGTTAAACATCATGCCCGAGATGAATACTGCGATTTATGCTACTTCAAAACCAACAAAAAGCCCAACTAATAACCCCAATAACTGACACCGAGCGCAAGCAGGGCTTTTTATCTGTGCCAACTTCTCCGCTGTTGATGTACTCGCCCGATTATGCGTTGACACTAGCGCAGGCGTTTGAGGGCATTCAGGTATTCGGTGCCACTGGTAGCGGCAAAACTAGCGGCAGTTTGTCGCATATCAGCCGTGCGCTGCTCTATGGTGGTTTTGGGGGGCTTGTGTTGTGTGCCAAAGAGGATGAGGCGCAAAACTGGATTGATTACGCTGAAGAGACAGGGCGCAGCGACTCAATCATGCTGTTTGGTCGTGACAACCACCGCTTCAATTTTATCGCTTATGAGCTGGCGCGGGGAGTCAATCCCTTCGAGGTCGCGGATGTTTTCGAGAATGCCCGCGATGCCCTAAACCCTGAAGCCGCCAGCGGCGGAGACAATAAAATCTGGTCAGATGCGGGAAAAATGGTGCTAGTGGCTGCGTTGGTTATTCTGTATGGCAGCACGGGAACCGTTGAGCTTGAGGAGCTGAAAAAACTCCTAAACACTGCCCCAGAATCGAAGGCAGAAGCCTCTTCTAAGGAATGGGCAGACGGCAGCCTTTTGGTGGCTCATGTCAACACGGCCATTGATAACAATGGACGATTTATGCCACGAGCAGATGTAGAAAAAGCCCGCGACTATTTCAAGTTTCAATACGCCTCACTGGCTGACCGTACCCGCTCAAGTGTCCTGATGAATTTGATGCTGACGCTCAACCGTTTTGACTATGGGATGCTGTGCGACAGATTTACGAAGCAAACCACCATTGTTCCCGACCTTATCCATAGTGGTGCCATCATCATCATAGATTTACCCGCAATGGGCAGCGAGGAAGGACGCATTGCAGCCCATATATGGAAATATGCGTTTCAGCGAGCCACCACGCGCCAAGCAGTCGAGACAACGCGCCCCGTGTTTCTGGCAGCAGACGAGGCGCAGTATTTTTACAGCGCAAACGATGTGGTGTTCCAATCCACAGCGCGTAGCTCGCGTGTGGCGACTCTCTACGCTACGCAGAGCCTTGACGCCTACCGTGATGCACTCGGCGGCACCGAGAAGGCAGCCACCGCCACCCGTGCGTTTTTGGCAAATCTACGCACCCAAATTTTCCACGCTAACGGCTCAGATGAAACCAATATTTACGGCTCCACCCTGATAGGCAAAACGCTACAGTGGCGAAGGAATCAAAGCACCAGCACCAATAGCAGCACCTCCACAAATGAAGGATGGTCTGAGGGTGTCAGCGATTCGTTTTCTGAGGCTGTGAGCCGAGGGCGCAATATGTCATCCAGTGCGCAAGGGTGGAATTTTGGGCGCAATTCGGGAGACTCCACCACCGAGGGCAGCGGCACGACTACTGGCACATCTGGCGGCAAAAGCGACACGTTCGGTAGTGGCTTGAGCGAGGGCGCGAGCGAGCAAAAAGATTTCACGCTTGACCCCGATGTTTTTCTCAATGGTATGCGGCGTGGAAATAGCCAATATGACTATCTGGTTGATGCGGTCATAGTTTCGCCAGAAATCCCCCTGCCCTACCTGCCCGTCACCTTTGACCAGCGAGCGAGCTAGCCCATGATGGGGCTCATCAATATCGCGTTATTTGGGTTGCCTTGGGCAGCAGTGGCGATACTTCGCAACATATCGAAAACCCGCAAGCGTTTCTTGCGGGTCATTATCGGCTTGCCAATTCTGTTATTGGCGTTGGTGACTATCGGCGGGATGCTGTTCTATGGTCAATTTTTGATGATTTCTTTTCCCCCTGGCTTCCTGCATTTTTCTTTTTTCGGGTTTTTGGTCTTGCTGTTGGTTGGGTTCGTGCTGGAAACCCGCCCAATTCAGAAGACATTGGCAGCATTAGAGCGTTGGCTATATCGGTGCATGGTTGAGCTGCCGCCTGAATCTGAGCCGTCAGAAGTGCCACCTGCACCTGTTGAGGAAGCCGCCCCCACTATTGCTATTGCCTCAATAGCTACTAAGGGCGTTTCGGCAGGTGTGTCAGTGCAAGAAGCTGTGAAGCACATACCACCAGAGATGCGGGATTTAATCCTCCGCGAGTGCGAGTGAATCGCTCACGTTGGTTATATCAATACGGCTGATTTTTACGTTGTTGCGTTCGGCTTTGCCGACAGTAAGCGACCACGCTTTTGCCTTTTGGATGCTATCCGCTAGGTCTATTAATCCGCTGCCAACAATTTTGACGGTGCAACGTGCGGCGTATATCAAGGCTTCGGTGCAATCGTGGTTAATCTCGATTTCCTCTATGCGGCTGTACGGTAGCAGTTTGTACGCGCCGTGTTGGGGCTTCACGCGGAGCATGAACCCCGTTCCTTCGCTATGCGCCCGTAAGCCGCCTTCCCCGTCCTCTACGCCGCTTAATTCGACATGTGAAGACGGTGTGGAAATCCCTGAATCTGAACCCCAATTATCAGCCATTTTTCTAATCGCCCCCTAGCTCGATGCCTTTGTCTTGCTCGTGTAATGAGTCGCGTTCTGCGCTCCATTCACGGCGAGGGTCATCAATTTTCTGACCACCATATAGGCCATTGAGCAATTCATGGTCAAGCGCGTAGTTTTGCGCGATGGTTGTTGCCTGTGACCGCCTTTTAGCGGTCGCTGGCGCGGCTCGATAGAGCCGCTGCGCGTTTCGCGCCCTCACCTCGTCACGGTGTTTATGTGAGACAACGGCGCGAGGGTCTACGCTGTGCCATGTTTTGCCCATTTTGGGTTGTGGTTCTTGTTGCTTGCCTAGCTCAATATTTGATAAATGAGAGATACTGATATCTAGCCCATTTTGGACAAATGCCGTATTAGCCGCTTCTGACCATCGGGCGCGTAATCCCTTGAGTCCTGCGGTGTCTTTCCCGACCCATCCGTCACCTGCCCCTTGGGTGTTTTTGAAGCCGCCTATTTTTGCGTTTTCACTTTTCCCGCCATCGGTAAAATCACGATTCCATTGCCGTTCTTTTCTGGTCGAAATACTGCCGTCTTCTACTCTGCGCATGGTCATTAAAATATGCACATGTGGGTTTGATTTTCCATCACTGGCGGCTGGCTTATGGTAGCTCACATCTGCAATCATGCCTTTGCTCACAAATTCGTCTATGACGAATTTTTTCACTAATTTCCAATTCTCCGAATCGGACAATTCACGGGGCATACTCAGCACAACCTCACGGGCAGGTTGCCCGTTTTTTTGACGCTCTGCGCCTTCCATTTCATTCCATAATTTCGCGCGGTCAAATACCCAATCGGGCGTTCCTTCAGGCGCGAAAATTTCGGACTTCAGCACGTCCTTTTTCCGCTCATACCGATGCGTCACGCCTAGGCGTTCATCATGGATATCTTCGCCTGCTCGATAGGCGGCAGCGGCAACGGCAGAATGCCCCTTGCTCCGCTGCACCACGCCTGCGCTCAGTCGATAAATTGCCATGCTCCCCTGCCCTCTTGCGTTCGCTCGTTGCACTCCCGAGCGATGGTTGTACCATCGCAGGCACCTCTACGAGCTGCCACGATTCCAGTACGTCATACTTCCGACGTTGAGCGTGATCTGTATTCCCTCGCTTCGCTTAGGTCACCAGATACGCCAACATCTACAGCATAACTCCCCTCCATCGACAAATCTAGCGATTTGAGTGAAGAGCGCGCTTATACACTCGGCAAGCCGAGAGTGCGCGCTCCCGCCTTCGGCGGAAGGGAAAACACCCTCAAGAAGGGGTGTTGCAGGGGTGCTACACACCCTGATAACAGGGTGCTAGCACGGGTGTTGGTACGGGTATTCCTCGCATTTTTGGGGGTGTCGGCTATGGTTATTGGTAGACGCAAACATATAGATGGAACGTGCTATGACACCCCCCGTAAAAGACAAGTCAACACCCCTTACAGCACCCTATAGAAAAGATTTTTCGCTCACATCTGGGGCGAAGTTCTTGAGCATAGGTAAAGGCACTCTTAGGTCAGCCATAGAGCGGGGTGATGTTAAGGCGACAAAGAACAAGGCTGGGCATTACAGTATTGAGGGTGCACAGATTTTTCAGTACAAACAGAACCTAGAGGCAGACGAGCTAAAGGAGGTGCTAGCACGTGTCAGCACGGAGGGTAGCCCCCGTGCTGACACGGGTGTTGACACCCCGTTATCAGCGGGTGTTTCTGGGGGTGCTAGCACGGGTGTTGACACCTCGTCTGGCACGGGTGTTAGCACCCCTTCGGATAGACGGGCAGGTACGGTATCTAGAGATATGCACCAGACTGTTGTAGAAGGTTTGGAGGCTCGATTGCGTGACAAAGAAGGCATGATTCGAGATTTGAAAGATTCTGTAGATTCCTGGCAGACGCAAGCAAAAAGCTGGCAAAACCACGCGGATAATAATTTACGTTTACTGACTGACGAACGTACCAAAATGGAACAGATGAAGCCTGAAATAGAAGCAGGGCAGGGCAGTCATGTCTTGCGACATGCCATTGCCGCTTCTGCACTTATTGGACTCGTTATTATTGCCGTGTTCTTCAGTGATGACCTTGCCCAACAATGGGCTAATCTCACGGCTGTTGATTCATCTGGCACCACTGTCAAAAATGTATCGCCTAAAGGGTAGAACGGTTACACTTGGTAATCTATTTTTTGAGCCAACGGCATATGAATACTGAACATTTACAGACACTCAATATTGCAGAACTAAAAGAGCTTCAATTGAGAATTGCCGATGTACTCACAGATAAAACTGAGCAACTACGTCATGAGATAAGAGAACAGGCAATAGCCCAAGCTGTTGAGAACGGTATTGACCCTGATTCAATCTTTGGCAACGCTAAGAAAAAAGCCCCTAGAAAGAAAAAAGTTTCGACCTCAAAAGCTTCGCAAGGGTAGGGCGGCAGCTCCAGTGTGGCACGCGGGTCGCGTGCCGTTGAACATGCCTTGCGGCATCCTCTCTAGTCATGGACGGTTAATTAAAAGGGGGAGGGTTCAACGTTCGATATTCTTACGGCGAGCTGGGTCAATGTTTCGGGCTAAATATTCGTCTATTGGTTCACCACGTTCCGCAGCCGCTACGCCCTCAATTTTCCCATTGCTGAAGGATAGCGTTGTACCTCGGTCGGGCTTGCCGTAATAGCCAGCTACTACGCCTTTTTTCCACTCGCGAGCGTCAATCTGTACTTTTGGTTTTTCTTCCATATTTTGACGATAACAGAAATCTGTTAATGAATAGTTAGTGGTGTGATTGCTAAGGGACTTCGCCCCTCGCGCCCACAAGGAGAATAAACAACAATTTTCCCCTGTCTTCGTCATTCCTCGCGGTTCAAAATTGCCGTGGATTCTCCTTGCAGTTGCTACCCCCACGCTTCGCCAGCGGGTCAGAAGTACAGCCGAACGCTGCACTTGATAACCCAAACAGAAAGACGAAGGCAATGGAGAACGCAACAGCAAAGATTAGAGAGCTAAACGACGAATTTAGAAAGCTGCCAGAACAATTTACAATCACATCAGGAGTTGCCAATTTAGGCGGTGCGGCAGTCGCTGAAATTATCTATGGAAAGGTAGCGAAATTCGACAACTTCACACCCGACAACGACCCATATGGCGAACATGATTTCGGTTCATTCGAGCATGAAGGCAATAAGTTTTTCTGGAAAATCGACTACTACGACCAGACGCTACAATATGGCAGTGAAAACCCCGCCAGTGCAGTGGAAACCAAGCGAGTTCTAACCGTGATGCTTGCCGAGGAATATTAAGTCTGAAACCCGAGAGGGTAGGGCGGTTCTCCCTGTTGACCTCCGTGAGCAGGGAGGATGCCGCAGGCATGTTCAACGGCACGCGCCCCCGCGTGCCATGACAGAGCGGAAGTTGTTCATAGAAGAACGTTAAAACGTTCAGATTGTGCCTTCTCACAAACGACCGATTTCGAGAAGGTAGGGCAGGGCGACCAGGTGCAAGCACTTGGTCGCCTTAAACCTTCTCGAAACTATTTCTTGTTTTATGCCTTCTCGTTTGCTATCCCTATCATGAGTTATGAGAAAGACCCCCACATGCTGATTGGCTACGCCCGTGTTTCTACACAAGACCAAGACCCCACGCTACAGATTGACGCACTGACGGCGGCAGGCTGTGAGAAGATTTTTACCGAGCATATGACTGGCGCGAATCGTGACCGCCCAGAACTCAATGCAGCCCTTACCTATCTGCGCAAAGGTGACACGTTGGTTGTGTGGAAGCTCGACCGTCTGGCGCGTTCACTTAAGCAGCTCATTGAGACGGTGGAAGCAATGGAAGAACGGGGCATAGGCTTTAAGTCATTGACGGAGAACATCGACACCACCACAGCGGGTGGTTTGCTCGTTTTCCATCTTTTCGGTGCGCTTGCGCAGTTTGAGCGGTCGTTGATTCAGGAGCGCACCAGCGCAGGGCTTGCCGCTGCGCGGGCTCGGGGCAGAGTAGGAGGCAGGAAGCCTAAGCTTTCAGGTGATGATGTAAAAGCTGCCCGTGCCATGCTGAGTGATGATTCCATCACAGCTGCACAGGTTGCCAAACAATTTGGGGTGAGTGTTGGTACTCTCTATCGGTATTTGCCAGCAGCAAAATCTGATGCCAAGAAGTAGCGCGACGTAAATACAGCAGTCTAAATTGTCAGTGTAATCAAGATGCCCTATTTCCCCTATTTCCCCTATTTCCTCAGCCGCTCGTTAGTGAAGTACCTTGACTTGCGCTCGAACATGAGACAAATGTAAACGATGAGTACAGCGGCCCTTAAAAAATCGAATGCTATTTCCGCGAGGTCAGGAACATTCACAGACAATATGAAACTACCGATACATCGGTGGTTTAGATATTCTGCGGGGTTTTCTGCGGACTGGGTAAGGTCCGAAATACAGAAATATGAAGAAGAGTCTGGTAAAAAAGCAAAAATTCTCGACCCTTTCTTGGGGTCTGGCACTACCTCATTCGCAGCGTGTGCTGAAAAAAGAGCATCTTATGGTTTTGATGGACATCCATTTGTTTCACGCATAGCAAAGGCAAAGAACCTTTGGCATCTAGATGAGTATGCATTCAAAGATGCTTGTAATCTCGTATTAGAAAAATCCAAAAAAATAAAGGGTGAAACGGCCCGATACGATGAAAGTACGCTGCTAGGTAAATGCTATGACAAGCAAACTCTAACTGACTTAGACCATCTTAAAGAGGCTTACGAAGATTTAGCAGATGAAGACCCTATTTGGGAGCTTGTTAGATTGAATATCACGTCTATTCTTAGAGCCTGTAGCAAGGTAGGAACTGCCCAATGGCAGTATGTGCTTCCTAATAAATCCAAATCAAAAGTATTAGATGTGGAACAAGGATTTCTGGCTAAGGCACGCCTTATGGCAGAGGACATGGAATTTGCAAAATGTGCCTTATGGACAAATACTGCGAAAATTTATGACCAAGATGCTAGAGGAAAACTTGACATTCCTAAATGTAATTTGCTCATAACGTCTCCACCATATCCTAACAACTATGACTACGCAGATGCCACGCGTTTAGAAATGACATTTTGGGGTGAAATCAATGGTTGGGGTGACCTTAAGACAGCAGTTAGGCCAACACTAATGCGGTCTTGTTCGCAGCATTCTGCGAGCGATAAACTAGTCTTAGATGAGCTATTAGAAAACCCACTCTTAGCACCAATTATTGATGAGCTGACTACAGTAACGCGTGAAATGGAAAAAGTACGTTTAACGAAGGGTGGCAGAAAAACCTACCATACAATGATTGCGGCATATTTCTTAGATTTAGCAACAATTTGGGAAAACACACGTCGTGTTATGTCAAAAGACTCAAAGGTTTGTTTCGTTGTCGGTGACTCTGCTCCATATGGTGTATACGTGCCTGCGGATAGGTGGCTAGGTGAACTAGCCATGGCCAGTGGTTTTAAAAGCTATAGCTTTGAAAAACTGAGGGATAGAAACATCAAGTGGAAGAACAGAACACATACAGTCCCTTTGCATGAAGGTAGACTTTGGGTGGAAGGATAGACAGTGGTAGAAAAAAATGCATCTTCAGGACACAAGCTAGGACAATTAGTTGGTGATTGGTTTGAAGAACACTTCGTTTTTCCGTTGCTTTGTAGAGCTGGAGAAAGGCTGAATTTATTTGTAGATTCAAGATTCGTAGAACGTAATGTCCGGGCAGGGAAGATACTATGGGATGACATTGACGGAAATGCTGTGGATTATGATGCGGTTCTGGAGCTTGGAGGTACTAAAGACGAAAAGGGTATACCAGTAGCATTCATTGAGTGTTTTTGGCGGCGTGGTTCCAGACATTCAAAAGATAAGGCAAGAGATGACAGTGGGAAACTACTCCCAATGAAAGATACTTACCCAACAGCTAGGTTTTTGGGAATTGTTTCTGCTGGCGATTTTACCAACCCCGCTAGAGAGTTGGTTAGAACAAGGGGGATAGATTTGTTTTACATTCCCAAGGCAAAAATTGTTCAGGCGTTCAGTGATTGTGGCTTAATAATGGACTATCCAGATAAAATGCCAGAGGAGCTAAAAGCCGAATTAGTAAGTACATTTGAACAAGGTTTTGACATAGAAAAGCGTATAGAAATACGTGAAAAATTACATCAACTTGTCGGCGAAACAACCATTAATAGTTATGTGGATAGGCTTCATTCCAGTTTGTCAGCGTTACCACAGGAAATCCGTTTCGTACTTAAGCATAATTCGTTACCAATAAAATTTGACTCTGTTGCTGATGCAAGTGTTTTTCTAAAAGACCCGTTCTTCAAAATGGATTCGCCAATAGAAACGTATATATACGAAATAACATATTCTGATGGTTCCGAATTTACCAGAGAAGTTGACGGTATAAAAGAATTACGAGAATTGCATGAAGAAATTAGAGCGCTCGAGAAGCATATGTGTAGCCTTTGAAATAGGCTCACCCATGCTTCAACAACGTTACCGCTTTCTTACGGCAGAAACCAATGAAGCCCCCGTAAATGTCTCGGGCATTTGCAGAACCTTCCCAGTTGCGGTATTGCTTCCAGAGGTCGTAATAATCTAGCCCAACACCAACAACGTTGTTTACCTCTTCTAGCAAAGCAGGGGGGATGTGATGCGGTAGCTCTGACGTTCTTGGCTCTGCATCAGTTATGAGGTTGTAGCCTCGTGCTGCTGATATGGATTCAGGTTGCGCACGATAGAGGAATCCAACCATGTCTTTTTTCTCGTCAAAGTGCAGGGCGTAGTCTGGCAAATGGTCACTATCGGGCATGTTCTTAATAGTGTTTCTGAAATGGCTGAGCCGTGCCGAAGAACCACTTTTTTCATGTAGTTTTTCTAGGCTTATGTACCAAGGTTCGCGCTTGTGTCCACAGTGTTTGCGGGCAATCTCATAAATGCGGCGCTCCAGGGGCTTTCTTAGCCTGAAATACTCCTTGTTTATGGTCAGCACCTCTTTGGCAACCAACGAGTTGTAGAACCAATCAGAAAGCGTTACCTCCACGCCAAGAACCCTACCTTTGACTCGCGTACTTTCGAGATATTCGGCAGATTCTAATAAATGAAACATCTTCCCCTGTGTTGTTCTGCCTGTCTTTATCGTTGTTTTTAATAAACATCCCGTCAGGCGATTCAGTGCAGTTTTAATGTACTTATAGCCAACTGTGCCAGTGTGTCTGTTGGTGGCAATAAGTACATCACGTAGCGATAGACGAATAGTTTGAGGGGGGATTTCGCCCTCATTGATTTTTGCCATGATGATAGATGCACAGTAGAGCAACACATCTTTATCCATGATGTTTGGCAAGCCAAACGCACTAGGCTGCATTTCTACAGAAGCCCCAGCATTTTCATAGCGCAGAATCCGCATATCTGGCTTCATGGAAAGCGAAAATAATGGATGTTCCATACTTGCCATATCGTCTTTGAATGGCAGATTATCGAAGATGTCTGCAATGAAGAAATCACCTTGCTTGTGTCGTGTTGGAGCTAGAGGTGAGAGGCTCATTTGTTGATTTCCTTCGCTTATGCTGTCTAGGGACAGGGACACCATAATTATGCTGTCTAGGGACGTCAAGAAAATTATGCTGTCTAGGGACAAAATAACCGCACTGCTGTCTAGGGACGACTATTGTGCTGTCTAGGGATTCCGCACTGCTGTCTAGGGACGGGCGCACTGCTATCTAGGGACAATGGCACTGCTGTCTAGGGACGAGCGCACTGCTGTCTAGGGACGGACATTTTTTTTTGTTTTTGTTTTTCATATAGTTAGAGAGCAAAAAATCACCGTAACTCTCTCTAACAATACTTTAACTAAAACTCTAACTCCTAGTGTCTGTGGATAACTATCAATCAAGGCGATAGGTGTGAATGACACATCACGTTTTAAATGCGTTGAAACGATGCGCCACTTTGCTACGCAAAGCCCCGCCCCAGCCAAAGAAATAAAAGGAATTCGCTGCGCTCATGAAAAACGTTGAAGCCGCAAGCGGCTATGGCGTGGCAAAAAATATGAATGTACATGGAGCTTTAAGCCTCTCAGAAGCTTCAGAACCGATTGGTTGGTATGAGGGAGGGTAGAACTAGCCTAAAGCACTAGAAAGCGTGTTCTGTGGCTTCTCACAGCCTTACACCGCGCTTTCATTCGCTTCCTTACCAGTC
>JAUMHO010005520.1:0-14220 GCA_032360965.1 Ulva armoricana | reverse complement strand
CCGGTGGATGGACGTGGGTGCTGCAGAGTTTTGGTGGTGCCGTGACGGCAGTGGATAAGGCGCCGCTCGAGCCACGTATCGCACAGCTTCCGCGCGTGACGGTCAGAGAAGAAAGTGCTTTTGGGATGAATCCTGCCGATCTTCCGAAAGTGGATTGGTTCTTCTCCGATATCATTTGTTATCCCGCACGTTTGCTGGAGCTCGTGAAGAAATGGGAAAAGCACGGCGTGAGGAATTTTGTCTGCACGCTAAAATTCCAGGCCGAAACTGATCATGAAACGACTGACCGATTTGTAAGAGAGCTCGGCGGAAAAATGATACACCAGCACCACAACAAACACGAAGTCACCTGGTTTCGAGTCGAGGATTAGATGTTCAAAAGTAGCGCGCCTTTCAAAATAAAACTCTCCCGCGACCTGAGCAAACACATCAAGCGCGGCAACCCATGGGTTTTCTCGGATGCCATCAGCGAGCGTCCCAAAAAACCTGCCGGCACACTGGCCCATCTCTACTCTCCGAAAGATGAGTTCTTGGGCACGGGTTACTACTGCCCCAACATCAACCTCGCGTTTCGCATGGTTCAGCTGGGCGAAAAGAAATTTACCTACGAGATGATCGAAGCGCGCATGGAGCGTGCCCTTTCGCTTAAGCGCCATCTGCACAAACCCGGCGTGCAAGACTCCTTCCGCCTGTTCAATGGTGAAGGCGATAGTCTGCCGGGACTGGTGTGTGATGTTTACGCCAAGGTCGCTGTGATTAAACTTGATGGAGAAGCGGCCAATAATTTTTGGGATCCCGCCGTCATCGCTAAGTGGCTGATGAAAACCGATCTCGAGCTTCACACGGTCTACCTCAAACGTCGCAATAACGAAGACGAAAAAGGCCAGGTCCTCGTCGATGGCGGCGAAGACCTCACTCGCCTACGCTTCCATGAAAACGGCGCGGTCTTTGAAACTCATTTAGTCGATGCCGCCAAAACCGGCTTCTTCATCGACCAGCGCGACAACCGCAAGCTTGTGGGTGACATGAGCAAAGGGAAGACTCTCCTCAATCTCTTTGGCTACACCGGCGGCTTCTCCGTCTTCGCGGGCCTGGGTGGCGCCACGCAGGTCACCACGGTGGACATTGCCCCAGCAGCAATTGAAGCGGCTCAGCTCAACTGGGACATCAATGGCCTCACACCGAGCAAGCACGAAGGCATCACCGCCGATGCCTTTAAGTGGGTCAAGGAGCAGGCCCTGGAGAAAGCACGCTGGGATTTCGTGATCACTGATCCGCCGTCATTTGCGCCGAATGCAAAGTCCGTTGAGAGTGCCAAGCAGGCCTACATCGATATCTTCGTTGATTCCCTCAAGCTCGTTGCCAACGGTGGCCTCTTTGCGGCGTCGAGCTGCTCAGGCCACATCTCCTTTGAAATGTTCCTAGAACTCGTGCAAGAGTCGCTCAGCAAGGCCCGCCGTCGTGGGCGGGTGATTGTAGCGCGCGGACAGCCGGAAGATCATCCCTGGCCGCTGGCCTTGGAGGAGATGCGCTACTTGAAATTTGTCTTGGTGGAAGTACTGTAAAAAAGATGGCTCCGGATGGAGCCTCATTAAAACGAGGGCCTCACTCGAGGCCCTCAAATGCAAAACTAGTAAGTGATCTGAACGTCGTAAGACCACGTCCCACGGGCCCCACGGCAAGAGACCTTGCGCTCAAGAACTTGAACCGCTGGGAAAGCCTTCACCAACTTATCCATAACGAAAACATTCAACTGGCAATCGCTTGAGCGAACACCTGAAGAACGCACCATGAAACGCTCTTGGCCGCCAGTATTGTCGCCTACCGGAACGAGAGCATCAAACTTCGCAGAGACGAAAGCAGCTGTGCTCCAGTTTGGATTCCAGGTATCGATGCCTCCGGTGCAAGTCACTCTGACGTTCTCGCCGCCCAAGGTTTTGATGTGAGCAGCCGTCAAAGACTCCACTGAATCACAATTGTAGAACGTCTGAGTTCCGAGGTTCATAGTAGGAATGGTGAAAGACACTTTCTTCGTCACATAGTCTTGAGCGAAAGCTGAAGACGTGAGGACCAAAGCAAACAAAGCGATAAAACGCATAGGGAACTCCGTTTAAAATTTAAAGGCTATTGAAATACGGTTACGTCGTAAGACCAGCGAGAGTCGTTATCCATGCAAGTTGCGCGTTTTGCGTTTACTTTCACGTTGGCGAACAAAGGCAAAAGCTTGTTCAACAATTTCGTGTTGAAGTTGCATGAGCTGTTCCCAAGACGAGTGCCAGAAAGACGAGAGTTGGTTGAACGAGTGTGGTTTTCAGAAGTCGCAGACGGGATATCAAAACGAGCGGTCAAATTAACCGGGAACATGCCCCAGTTCTGCTCGATGCCGCCTGAGCAAGAAACGCTGATGTTGCTCGCACCCAAAACTTCGAGGTGGTTTTCCAAAGTCGCTTCGGCGAAATCACATGAGTAGTAGTTACGTGAGAAACCGTCGATACCAGCATCAGTGTGACGGAAAGTGGTGGTGGTGAATTCGACAGCGAAAGCATTGAAGGCCAACAAAAGGGCAGCAACAGCGATAAGACGCATAAGATCCTCCTAAAGGGTGTAAAGCCCTCTAGTACCAAGGCATGCGTCAAATGCCAACTTAGACAACGAGCTGAGGAAATAAGCGTGCGAAATTTGGATTAAGTTCAGCTTCCGTAACGCCAGCGCGCTTATAGACCTCCTGAATCGCCACAGCGGCATCATCGGTCTCTAGTAGACGACGATCGGAAGGAATTTTCGCCCAGATTTCTGCAAAATTTGGTCGCTGGAGTAACCGCATTCCACAGGAAAAATACAAACTAGGGTGAAGCTTCAATAAACGCGGAAGCGCTTCAACCGGACCGGTGAAGTCGTGCCAGACCCAAGGTGTTTTTGGTCTACGCCCTTTGAGAAGTTGCATGACGTCGCTTGATGAGCGCACGACATGGACAACCAGCGGCTTGTTCATGGCCTCTGCCAGATCCCAGTGCTGCTTAAAGAGACTGAGCTGTAGATCCCAATCTGGATGTAACCGATCGAGGCCGGTTTCCCCAATGGCTACACACCCTTTTTGCTGGGCCCACCACTGCACTCGTTCAAATCCGCCACGGGCCACATGCCAAGGATGTACACCTGCACAAAAGAAGGGTGAACGCACGTCTGCGGCCAAAAGATCTTTTGGTGAGAGCACATAGAGATGAGGTGATTCTTTAAAACTGTGGGTATGAGCGTCCATGACGCTATTTTACACTGCCCGTGCGATGAAGGATCTGAATAAAATCTTCACCGATAGCATCTTTGTTTTTGTGGATCGCCTTGAGTTCTTGTCCCCACTCAATGGCTTCTTGAATACGCTCTCGGGCCTTCATGAGATCAAGCTTGTGCAGAAGTTTAACAGCACCATAGATACTGAGATCATGGCTAAGCTCATCGCTGGCAAAAGCAGATACGAAGACCATGGGAACATCACGGCTTTGCTCCCGTGCGGCTTTCAGCATTTCAAGCCCGGTCATGCGAGGCATTTTTATATCGCTCACGACGCAGTCGAAGTCCTGTTCCAGGATAAGCTTGAGCCCTTCTTCTCCATTGAGCGCATGGGTGAATTCAAGATCGGGGTGTTGAGCTATGTTTTGCAAGCATTCGCGGATCTCGGCTTCGTCATCAACTAAGAGAACCTTGTATTTCGTCATAATTCCTCAGTTCTCATTCTAATCTACTGTCAGCCGCGACCTATTTCCTCTATCTTACTTAGTGTATCGGAACCCATACTTGTTTCGTAACTTAATGTTTTACCGTCCTCTACCTTTATTGATCAGCTACTATTTGGGTCAGTCTTTAATGGTCCACTTTCGTTAGACATCGCCTGCCGCCTTGAGTAGCCTAAATTCAATAACCTAGAAATAAGGAGTTCTTATGAAATGGCTTCTCGCCCTTATGTTTGTTGTGACGTCAGCTCACGCCATGATTGATAACCCGGGTGACCCCGTTTACGTTCGTCCCCGGATTTGGAATTACGGCAACCAAGTTCAAGTCGAAGTCTGGAACACCACCGAAACTGATATCGTTTGCCGCGGCACTGTGAGCATTCGCACTCAGCGTGGGGCTTACCAAACAGAATTTTTCTACGAAACAATCTACCGCGGTATGACGGGTCGCCAGATGTACTGGATTCGTGATTTTCAAGATCGCGTCGCTTTCACCACTGACTTCATCAACTGCTACGAGCGATAGATCACTTCAGCGTCTGGATGCGGTTGGGATAGTCGGTGATAATCCCATCGACACCTAACCGCAGGACGTTTTTCATATCTTCCACTTCATTCACCGTCCACGGCACCACCATAATTCCACGTTTGCGGAAATATTTCACATGGTCCGCACTGAGATTCTTAAAATACGGCGAGAAAACCGTCGGAGCGAAACTCAACTTCTTCAAAACAATCTCGGGCTCGAAGGCTTCTTCAATCAGCGCCACGCTTTTGTAGTCGGGATAATTTTTGTGGAGGTACTCGAGCACACGCCAATCAAAGGACTGGATGTACACACGGCGAGCGCCGACTGATTCGTTGATGACCTTAATGACCTTATCCGTAAACTCACCTACCGCAGGTTGATAGCCTTCTTTCTCATCTTCCACGGTCGATTTGATTTCGATGTTGTATTCAATCTTGCGGCCCGAAGCCTGAACCATCTGCTCGGTTTCTTTTAAGAGCGTGCGCAAAAGTGGCTTCGTCTCTTTTACTTTTTTCTGCTCCGGGAAGCGCGGGTGCACTTTGCTGCCACAGTCGTATTTTGCGATCTCTTTGTAGGTCAGCTTGTAGAGATTGATGGCGCGCTCTTTGACCGTTTTACCTTTGGGTTTGAGGCAAATCTCCTCACCCATCCAGGGTTCATGACTGACCACCACTTCACCATCTTTAGAAATGACCACATCTAATTCGAGTGTCGTCACTTCGGGATACTTCAAAGCCTCGCTCATGGCACCGATGGTGTTCTCCGGATAAAGTCCGCGCGCGCCCCGATGACCTTGCCAGTCCATTGCGAGGGCCGAAAAACTTACCAACACCAACCACCATGCTTTCATGTGAGACTCCTTATTTGTACTCACAGTTTAGCATGCTAGTATTTAGGTACATGGAGGTTTTATGTTAAAATCCTGCTTCTCTTCACCACTCGATCATGACACCAAAGGAAGCCTGGGCCTATTAGTCGGACGACTGATGTTTGGGCTTTTTATGGCGTTCGCACACGGCATGGGAAAAGTTCCCCCGCCCCAAGGACTTATTGATGGGGTCACTGCAATGGGGCTCCCCCTTCCTGGCGTCATGGCGTGGGCCGCTGGACTTGCGGAGTTCGCCGGAGGGATCTTGATCGCTGTTGGGCTGTTTACTCGCCCAGCCGCTCTTCTTTGGATCGTAACGATGCTTGTGGCCGCATTCGTCGCTCACGGAGCTGACCCAATTCAAAAGAAAGAACTCGCACTGCTTTATCTTTCATTTGCCGGAGTTGTTTTGACCTTGGGCGGGGGCAAATTCAGTCTTGATCATCTCTTAGGCCGCAAACTCAGCAAGTCTTAACACTGTCTTTTTTACAAACGCCGGGCCTATGGCTTTGGCGTTTTGTTATATCCCCCGGCACTAACATCCTTGGGGGGAAAATCCATGAAGCTACTTCTTAGCGCTTTGCTGTTGGCCAATGTGGCCCAGGCAAGTGATTCGGCAAAAATCAAAAAAGTCCACGACGAGATTTGTAACTTCGCTAAGTCTTGTGAAGTGAACCAAGTCACCAAAGGTAAGAACGCTCTGGAGATCGTCAAAGAATTCGCTCTCACCATTGGCGAAGAAGAAGCTGATGTTGAAGTCGTTGCTTCTGGGGATAACTCTCCAGGTGCCGACGATATCATTTACGGTACTCTGAGCATGAAAGGCGCTATGAACCATGTGGACGATATGGTCGCTTGGGAATCAGTCCTCACAGAATCTCAAGGCAAAGCGATTAAAGCGAAGATCTACAGCTTGCGCGGCTCGGGCGTTGACTTCGGCTACACACCTAATCGTGGCGGCAGTGTGTGCGGGACAGTTATCCCAAGCTTGTTGTTGATCGATGCTCCAACGAAGACTGTTTATGAAGTGTCTTTGTTCGGTCACCCGGAATGCAAATAAGATTTGATTTAAAAAAAGGGCCCGAAAGGGCCCTTTTTTTTTAGAACTTTATAACCATGCTCATAGGTAAGTGGTCCGAGTACCCTTTGCCGGTCTCAGCATCGTAGCGCACCGGGCGCGATTCATTGCGACCTTGGTAGGTGTAGTTCTCGATCATGTTTCCGTTCTCGGTGTAGATTGAAACACGAGAGAAATCCGGCGCACGACGAGAATTCCCTTTCATGATAAAGATATGATCCAAGCTCGCCCACACGCCTTTGTAGCTGTAGGTCGCAGGAGCGCCGAGGTCCACACCCGCAGCAACTGCTTCCGCTTCCGCGTCCCAGAAAGCCGGAAGCACAAGAGTCTTCAGAGCGTTGAGCTCATCATCCTCGGCCGTATTGAAATCGCCAGCAGCGACGACTAGATCAGTTTGGCGTTGAGCAGCTCCGGCCACTTGCAAGAGTAGCTGGCCAGCGAGCATACGGTCGGCATCTGGATTCGACTGAGAAGGCCAGTGGTTAGACAGGATCGTGGCGCTTTTGCGCCCTACCCGAAGAACTACTTCCAGAATACCGCGAGTCTTGCGGCCCGTGCTGGTCTGGAAAGAGTGAAGCTTCATTGAGTTGACTGGTAAACGAGTGATCATGCCGGTGTCGATGCCGCGCTCATCTGGGCCTTCAATGAGGATCGCACGGAACTGGGGACCGAGGGCGCGAGCCACCATGGAAAGCACATTCAAATTTTCTACTTCTTGCACCACGATCACGTCAGGCATCGCAGCTCCCATAGAACCTTTGAGGACCTGGGCGATGCGTGCCACTTTTGTTGCCACGACTTCGGCCGTCCAATCGAGGTTGAAGCATTCTTCACGGTAAAATCCGGTTTGTTTTTCACACCACGCCATGGCTTCCGGCATCGCGCGTTTCACTTCAAGCGGAAGGTACGTGTAGTCCTCTTTGCCGGCATCATGAGTGGCATCGAAGAGGTTTTCAAAATTAGTGGTGAGAAGACGAATCTGAGGAGTGCCCTTGCCTTTAGCTTGAGCAAAAGAAACCAAGAGCAACGACATCAAAAAGAAGCGAATCATGTCAGACCATCCGGTTTTTAGAATGAGGTGATCTGATAGTTCTATGGTTGTGAGATCACTCCGTCAACGCAGTGCTTTTTGGCACCAGCAGTAATGACAGGATCTTCACATTTCAATGCTTTGCGGCGGTAAGAATCTGTTTAGGGTTCGCCCTCAATTTGATCTTCCGGATCCGTCCCCACTTCCTGGGTGATCCGCAGACGATTGCGCCGGGCCGCTTCACTGGCCACGCTGCCGGGGCTATCGCGTTTTAAGTATTCCACCATGCCGTAGGCCGCTTCAGAAAGTTGCGAATCACGGAACACGAGGATCTGTTCGTTATTAGATTCGGCGCCTTCACTAAAGTTAAAGGAGGTGCCCATGATGGCAAAACGTGGCGTCGCAAGAATCTTGTGGTGAATCTTGGCGTTCACTTTCTTATTCACACCATTCACTTTCACATGATGTTCGCCGTAAACCTTCGGAGCAATCCGCACGCGCTTACGTAAATCCATCAGCTGCTTAGGAGTAAGACCCTTCGTCCACGCGTTCTCCGGATCGTCTAAATAGGTTTTCGTTTTGTCCGGGTTCTCGATGCGCTTCATCCCCGACATGATGAGGAAACGGCTCCACTCGCGCATAGCAAAGGGCGTGTCCCCGATGCTCATGAAATCAAACTTTCCATTCGCCTGGTTATCTTGCTGAGCACGGAACAACAACGCTTCATCAACAGCAGACGCCGAGTAAGCGAATTGCAGCATGCGAATCCAGCCCGTCTCGCGCTTAATGAGATCAGCGATGAGGTTGCGGTTAATACTCTTCAAACCACCGCCCGGTGAGAAGGTGAGTGTGATCGAAGGCTCTGGGTAAGCTTCGAGGGTTTGTGGGTCCACGCCGGGGCCCGTGATCTGATACGATCCATTCAATGGGTACTGACGGCCTCGCAGGAGATAGGCGGCGTCGAGCGTTTTCGTGAGTTCGTGATGCACGAGGTTGGCGAGCAACCAACTCTTCATCGTGATGAGGTGATTGGCATTCGGCAAAGACTCTTTGGGCAAAGGAATCGTGCCCTTCAAGTCACCTTTAGGCTCTAGACACGAGCGTGTGAGATTCCCCGAAGAGAACAGCACCGACGCCTTGCCCGCATCTGACCAATCGATCGCAGTGATCTTTTGGTGATTCAAACCAACCGGCATAACGCCAGTCACTTTCACGCCACCCGCAATGAGTTTCTCTTCGATTTTTTTTACTTCCGGACGCACATCGATCACGCTCTTCTTATCGATGCCCACGCGCACATCGAGGCCCGCTTGTGACTTGGCAATCAGCGCATCAGCGATTTCTTCCAAATCGAAATCAAACACGTTCACGAGGATTTCTTTCTCGGCCTTATTGATAAAGGCCTTCCATACTTCAATCAAATTGCTCTTTTTTATGAACTTCCCGCCACGGTAATAGGCGTGATTCACATAGAGCTGCATCTCGCTGTAGCCAGGCATTCCCTGCGGTGGAATGAGGCGCGTATGTTTCGTTGGATCTGGTGGAACCGGAGCCGTCATTTGCAGCTCTGAAATGAGCTGCTCGCGTGCAAGGGCCAGCAATTCAGGTCGAGCTTGCAGCTCACCCACCACGAAATTTTCCGGGACTTTCAAAAGCAGCTTGACCTGTTCTTGCTGCTCAACGTCATTGGGGTTCGCGATCAGGACATCACGTGCAGTTTTAAAAATGAGAGCGTAGTCCGGAGCATTGGGTACCTCACTGCCGGGCCTTCTTAGCGTCGGTCCGCTGCAGGCCTGAGTGAGTAGAAAAAGAGCGAAAAAAAGTGTGTTTTTCATTCTTAAAGACTAGCGAACTCAGCGACTCCAAACCAGCGGGGTAAAGTCTTCTCGTTGATTACCTGACTCAATTTGTTCATTGCGTTAGATGTGCTGAGTTTTTGACTTTGCGTTAATCTGATTGACGAGTAGCTTCATCGCTTGGCATAGAGAGTCAAACTTTCTCACAAGGATCCCCACGATGCTTCGTCTTCTGGTGTTGCTCACTCTTATAACCTCTAGTGCTTTTGCCAATGAAAAACTTACGGCAAAACTCCGCGAGCGTAACTTAATCATCGCCAATGGTTACCAATCCGCTGATAAAGAAGCGAACAATCCAGGCACACCCGCTTACTTTCTCGATATCCCACAAGAATCTCTCGTCACTGACTTGAGTGCACTTGCCGCCTACCCATCGGCCGTTGTGGCGCAAGGTTCTTGGTCTGGCTTCTACTGGCCAAACTACGTCGGTGGTTTGGGTTTTCGCTATCGCGATTCATATTTTCCACGCGGCAAATGGTCACGCTCACTTGAGTACGTAACGAAGCGACCCAGCCACACCATCGCGAGCGAGCTCCTCTCTCCGTCAGAGAAATACGACGTCCTCATGGGCGTTTCTCCGGAAGAAGCTGGCAGCTTAACTGCTCATCAGTGGAATCTTGCTCGTGAAGAATTCCGCACCACACGCAAAGTCGCCACCTGGCAGGGGATCTGCAACGGTTGGGCCGCGGCCAGCATCCTGCTGCCGTTTCCAAAAAACGATGTCACGTTGAACTCGACTCGTGGTCCGATCACTTTCACGACTGACGACATGAAGGCCTTGGGTTCTGTGCTTTATGCCAACGGCAAGTTTGAAAGTTCTTTCGTCGGTCAGCGTTGCTACACTGATGATCCAGAGACGGATTCGGATGGTCTTTTCGGCAGATCACGTGTTTCAACTCCAGAATGCTTTGACGTGAATCCGGCCGACTGGCACTTGATCGTCACCCATGAGTTGGGCATGAACAAACGTCCCTTCATCATCGACTACATCCATGACTCGGAAGTTTGGAACAAGCCCATCATCTCTTACGCCATCCAGTACTTTGATTTGAAAGACGACGATCGCACGTCTGCGAATTTCCTCGAAGTCATTCGCCCAACCAAAAAAGTTTCTCGCTACCGCCGCTTCCGTAACCCGAACACGGTGAATGTGGTCGGAGTTAAAATGACGGCCGTGCTATTGTTCGGTGCTGACTCGGAAGACTCGGGAGTCAATGAGACGAAAACTGTGGTCTATGAATACGCTCTCGAGTTGGATGCTGCGAATCGCATCATCGGTGGCGAATGGTACTCTGAAAAACATCCGGACTTCGCTTGGAAGCCACGCTTCGCAGGTTTGCCAACTTCGGATGGGGATGCCACGGCTTCTGGTCTTGCGGTCAATCCTTGGGAAACTGCCATGAACCCAACTTGGCGTGCGGCCGCGCTTCAAAGCAACAAGCACGGCGCTCCTTTGCCGGTGTTCGTGAAATACTTGTTTGAGACTGCGACGGGAACCACTGTTAATCGTTAATCAGCTCAATGATGGCATCTGCCGTGTACTCAGGATGAGTCAACATCGGCAGATGGCCTGAGTGAAGGGCACGGGTTTTTACAATCTGTGCCTTGGCCACATAGGCCTCTTGTGTGGCCGATGAGATCACCGCATCTTCCAAAGTATAGATGTAGTTCTTCGGAAGCTTCTGCCAAACCTCCAAATCAAAATTGACTTTCTCCTCACCAAGCTTCGCTGACTCGCGAAAGATCGGCGGAAAAGCGCTATCGACTTCATAGCGAGGGCCGGCCATGACTCCAAAGAACTGGCCGCGCTCTCGAGGTGTCAGCCAGGCTTCGTTCGAATCCACCGCCTGCGCGTAACCTTCTTGATCGGCCGGTGAATAAGTCATCACAGGACGTTCGCCGGGCAAGGTGATCACACCGGCGACGTAAATCAGTTGTTTAATTTTTTCTGAGCAAACACTCAGCATCTGATGGGCGATGACAGCCGCAAAACTATGCACGACAAAAATAGAGGGACGAAGTGTTTCTGAACAAGCACGCTGGGCCGCTTGGTTGAGAGTCAGTACTGGGGCCAGTGTGCGATGAGGAATGCTGAGCATGAGAGTTCGACGATCCAGCGGCATGTGCTCCAGTACCCGATCCCAGCTGCTGGCATCGAGGTGTGAGCCGTGCATAAAAACGATATCCGATTTTTCAGACTCGACCGTTTTTTGCGAAGGCGTGGCACAGGCCACCAGAACACTTAAAAATAAGAATGTGAATTTCATAGACTCTCCCCACCCTTATTCTATGAGAGACTCAAAAAAATTCCAGCCCGGCTAAAAGAGTCCCTTATTCAAAGGGGTCAGCAAGTCCTCCTCGTCCCCTTCATCGGCCAAAGGGTCGATTTTGGGATAAACGATTTTAGAAACTTGGCCAGTCTTGCGATTCAAGACGATTTCGAAGGGCCTTTGATGATTGACGGCAAAGTGTGATTGCTCAATAAAGCGGCCGATGTCTTTACACGCCTGGTTACTTTCAATGGTGAAGTTACCGGCGATCTCATTGTAGAAATTGCGGTATTCGATGAAGGCCTTGGGATTATTGTCGTAGACCACATTACGAGCACAAACGAGCGTCATGACACGCCCGTTATGATTAGTCAGTAGATAGGTCTCAAAGCTATCCGGTTCAACGGCAATAATTCTCAGAACGATATCTTTCTCATAGGCCGGCTTAATCACCTCCAAAGCAAAGGCTGAGAACGTGGTCAAAAGCCAACATAGAATTACCATCCGCCCTCGATTCGTTTCATGGTGTAACCGCGTAGACCAAAACCGATGATGCTACCCATAATCAGAAAGACGAGTAGAAAAAGGCCTTGGTTGCCGTTGATAATATCCACCAAACTTTTTTCAGATTTGATGACTTGCTCATTTTTCTTATTGATGATCTCCACCTCTGCAAGGCGTTTCACGAAGGCTTCCGTATCCATGAACTTCACGATCGCCATCAAACGGTGGGTGTTCACGCCCATGTCTGTGATGTGGATTGAGTTTGAGTAGTTATCGTCGATGATGCGACCGTAGCGACTCATGAAAGGACGTAGATTCCACGTGAGTTCTGCGGCTTTAATATGCTTTAACTGATGAGAGAGCTGTACATGGTTATAGTCTTTAGGAACATTTTCAACCTCATTGAATACCGGCAAAGTCATGTAACGATTGTCTCTCGCATGAACGACATTTAAGAATTTTGTATCAGCTGTACGGACCACACTCCCACCAACTTGATACAACACAATCGAAACATAGTTCGCCATGTCTCCTTTGAGCATCTTCTTGGGGCCTTCAATGTGGAGTTGGGCATCATTAAAATCTGTGCTCAACACAAGATTCAGTCCCTCGAGAGAGGCATAATCTTGGAGAAGTTCGCTGGCCTTGTACATTTTCTTGTTAAAAACGAAGTCACCATTTGAGTCACGACTAAGGACTTGAGCCCAAGCTGCGTTAGCAAAAAAGACGAGGGTTAATAAAAGTTTCATTGTGCACCTCCATTCGCAGCTTGCTCTTTAAGCTCCAGGTACTTCTTCTCGAGAATCTTATTTTCCAGTTCAAGTCCTACGATTTTCTCTTGGATTGCCGTATCGACTTCCGGAGCTTTTGGTTTTTCCTTGAGAACTTGTTGGTAAGCAAGTTCTGTGTCCATGGACTCAACAAGTTTCACCAAACGGGCGATGTTGTCTCCGAGATCGCTCAGAATGATCGTACGGGCATCGGAGAAATTGATCACTCTGCCATAGCGAGACATATATGGGCGCAGGTTTCGCGTGATGGAACTTCCCAATGGATATTTAAGAGTGTGGACGACAAGCATAAAGCTTGGATCACGAGGATAGGAGTCATCCGTGTAAACAGGACCCGGGAGATAGCGGTTGTCGCGGCTCGGGCCGATCCACAAGAATCCCGAGCTCTCCATGGGCGAAAGACCGTGCGCACTCAATAAGGTGTAAAAGATCTTTTTGAAATCCTCTCGGCTCATGGCCTGATTCAACTGCACCTGGACAGTCTCTTTGGGCTCAACCGTTTTATCCGAGTAGAGAATATGAGTCGAGGTCATCTCTGCGTAGTCTTTAATCAACTCACGCATGGGATAGGCACTCGACTTGAATGGCTGGACCATGTCCCCACTCAGTTTTATGCCGGCATGGGCCGTGATGCTTAAACAAAACAATAACAGATATTTCATTCTCTCTCCTGAGGGGTTACGTCTTGATATGTGAGGACCTGAACGTCCGTAGAAATCGGCTGATAGGTGGTTTCTTCAACCTCTGACGTCTCAACGGCGATGACGGCAGCAAGTACGATTGAAAGTGAGGCAAATTGCAGGGCAGGGACTCGCCAATCAAAACTGAGCTTCTCTTGCCAGTCTTGGATTAACTCTTTGATTCTTTCTTGGCGCTCGGTATGCGCTATTTTTTGTTGCCCACGCTGGGCCAACATTTTCTTAGCATCACTGAAGATGCGCTGCTGGCTTTGTGCGGTGATGGCCGGTGCTGTACGATTAAGAACCTTGGTTTCAATCATCGCAAAGTCCGCCAACATCTTTGAGCACTGATCACAGATCAAGAGATGCTCCTTCACGCGCTTTTCCTGAGACAGGACAAGAGCATTCTCAAAGTAATCCTGCAGGATCTCTATTGATGGATGCTTCATGCCATCGCTCCTTGAGCAACCAGCAACTCTTTCATCTTCTTGCGCGCATGAAAGAGACTCTGCTTGATCGTATTGATGTCTTTGCCTAGAACCGCGGAGATTTCTACGTAGGAGAGATCGTCATTTACCCTTAGACCCAGCACCATTCGTTGCATGAGGGGTAATTGCAGCAGGAGTTCACCGATCAATCCTTCTTGCTCGCGTTTCTCGTACAATTCATCTTGCTGAGGCTCGGTGGTCGAAGTCTCCGTCCACTCAGTCATCATCTTGCCTTTGCGCTTCCGAATCTCGTCGATCGCTCGGTGCGTGCTCAAGCGATAGAGCCAGGCCTTGAAGCTGTTCTTCATTTCAGGGCGTGGAGTATAGAAACCGATCTTCTGAATCATGAGCATCATCACCTCGTGCAGAAGGTCTTCTGCTTCTTGGGCATCACCTAA
>JAUMHO010005509.1:0-14233 GCA_032360965.1 Ulva armoricana | reverse complement strand
GGGCCTGCGCCTGCGTCTGTGCGATGCTGGGTCTCAGACAGCGTCTACGTTATCAAATAAGTAGATGCCAGCCTTGATGGACCGTCCTAGTTCTACCACACATCTCAATTGTTACACCGGGCCCATCACACCTGCGGGTATTGGGGGAGCTCCGTACATCCTGGTTATAGTAGACGAACTGTCCCGCTACTGTCATGACTTCGCAATGAAGACTAAGTCCCAGTCTGCTAGATTGCTTGCACAATTGTGTGAAAGAATTCGCATGCAAGTCATACGCGGAAATGAGCCTGGAGTGCGCCGTCTGCACACTGATCAGGGTGGCGAGTTCAAGTTGTTCTCGCTGCGGCAGTTTTGTGCATGGCGCGGTATGATACACACATTCACGGATACTGCTTGCAACCGGTCCAATGTTGTTGTTGAGCGTGTGATCGGTCATCTGACTGACCGTGTTCGGGCCAGCATGCTGCAAGCAGGTCTGCCACATTATCTGTGGCCAGAGGCTTTTATGTGTGCCGCCCATGCACACAACCTCATTCCGTGTCCTCCACTTGCGCCAACCTTCGACAAATCACTAGGCAGTAAGCGTAAGAAAGCCGGGCAAAAGAAAAAGCAGGCTGATCGGGGTAATCCACCTGAGGGGGAGAATGCTTTTGACGTACTTAAGGCCATTCCGTACTTGCGTTATCATAGAGAAGTGAGTGATTGAGTCATTTGCTGATCTTGTGTTGCAAATGAAACCGTGGGGTGTCAAGATGGTGGCATACCCACGTCGGGATGCGCTCCACCATCTGGAAGAGAGGGGGGTGTTTGTGTATTTTATGGGACCAGGTTCAGGGGCTAGTATGGTCTGAGATTTTCTGAGGAATCAAGCAGGGGATAACGTGAAGGTGTGTAGGCACCATGTTGTACCGACTGCGTTTATCAGGCAACAGGCTGAGCGATTGCTGATTGCCGCAACGGGTGGTGAACACCTCGAGCCTCTACCAGAAATCGCTGAGTATGAACTAGGGTCTTTGCATGTGGCAGTTCGTGACTTCTCTGAGGTCGCACCGTACTCAAACCCTATATTCATGAATGAGATGCGTGACATCGGCAACAACGATCAGATTCGGGGTGCGTCGCCTGACCCAGCTGAGACTGCTGTGGCAGTCCGGGGTACTCATGTTCCCCTAAACTGTGGGGTGCGTCAAGACCGGGGGGTGATGAACAACGTGCCGGGCAGGGAGCAGCATCCCAAGCGTAGGCCAGAGAGTGACATCTCTGAGGGGACTCCACTCTCGCCAATGGCGTACTCTGCTACGCTCATCGCACGCCACACCAACAGAGGGACTCTGGAGGTGGCGTTCAATATTCGGACAGCAACCAACGAGCGGGCTCGGCGACTGCCTTAGCCTGACTTGCGCCCTGAGGAACCGGATCCACCACAGTCTCCATTCTTCGATGTCGACTCGCCAAATGCTGTTGTGCACGGTGCAACACTCGTGTATGGACTCCCGTCCGCCCATCGAGACAGGGCTCGCACTAAGTTGCGTGCAGCAAGCATATACCCGCGTGTCGCTGACCGTGAGTTGATGCCGCCTGAGGGCGTGCACACACCCACGCCATCATCCCCGTCTGACTGTCCCGGCCAACGTGACCTGCAGTCAAATGAGCCAGTCCCACCTCCTCAGTCTGCCGGTACGGGCGTTGCTGGCCCACTGCGAGGGTTGAGGGGTGCTGCGGACTCTGGAATCCTATAGGAGATTGCTGATCTCATGGGGCAGCAGGGAGCCGGACTAGAGGTCGCGTCTGGATCAGGGGGAGCCGAGGCGGACCCTCCAAAAGTTGGCCGGTTGTCAAGACACTACAGCTCAAGTGATCAGTGTGTAGCAGTGGTTAAAACACGTACCTGGGCTAGACTAGACCAGGGCGTAGAGTGAACCTTAACTCCCGAGACGGAGTGCCGTGCTCGAGGCTGGTATGCCCGGCACCGGCTCCGTGTCGATTAAAACAAGGTATTGGAAAACAAGACAAGAATACAGAATGAGGTGTACACGCAATAACTATGGATGTGCTGAATGGAAGGCGCCCCAAGTCAGCTCCCACAATCGTGAGTCTGCCAACCCCCAACAAGCGCATACATTTATACGCGCAAGACCTCCCTGTGTAGCTGGCCTCGCCGAAAGATGCGATGGGATTGCGCCCACTCACATTAAGTAGGACAGGATAATTCCTGTAGGCGTAACAAGTGTGCCTTTGTGGCTGGCACGGCTGTAAAATCAGCGTGAGCATGCCGTGTACACTACTGTGGCGGTGATCTGATACCTCAATTTGGGCGTAATCGCCTTCAAAGCCACAAAAGAAGCATAGTGCAATAGATCATATGCGATCATTGTGGGTGTGGGGCATTAGGTTGAGGCAAGTTATACGGCGAAGCCGTGTATGCCAGTAATGGGAAGTGTCCTAGGGGCTGCGACTGACGTCTTGGGGAACGTGTACGGGAAGAGCGTTCATACTAGAACTCCTATCGAGTAGACTTGGTAAATGTGAACTTGATCATCACTGAGAGTTCTTAGTTAAGTATATATCGTACTGTTGTGTTAGCCATGCATGGGTCTGTGACTGTGCACAAGTGCCTCAGCTGAGTGGCTATGAGGGAATCTGTCATGAATGTGACCAATTAGGCAACTAACTGCCTGCTATAAGGCTATAAGACAATGCTAATGCTATGAATACGGTGGTGGCCAACCAGGATAAGACGCCCTGTCTCAGTGCACCATGCATGAAGGTGGCTGGAAGGGGCGTCGCTGGTCGTCTGTGCGATGTGGGTCTCAGACGGCAGATGCTTAGGGCATAAGAATCTGTGGGCCTTGAAGGACTGTCCTGATTCTCTCTGCCATTTTTTGTGAGTATCACGGTATCTCACAACAGTCCTGCGCTGTCTAACATGAGGGACAAGCTACATCTAGCAGACATTGGTCCAGCACCAAAGCTCCCTACACCTTGTGGGGAAGTGTCGTAATAGGGCGACAGTGCTGGGCACGCATGCATGTTCGCAGCGCAGTGTATCACTAGCACATGCATGGAGGATCACTGCAGATCCACGTAAGCCATTACGCTTGATTTGTTGTAAACCAGGATCGAGGCCAAAAGTCATATTGGATATGGATACACTGGACAGGCAGGGATTACTGTACGGTCATACGTGACTGGATGGGTCGGTATACTTCTACCACGTACAGGTGTTAGACGATTGGCTGAATGCAATCTTAGTCAGAAAGAGTAGTTACAGCATATTGACCACCGCTTATATCAGCACACACTATGGTCAATCATGCCTACAGATCCTATCAGATCACTGATGAGATCTCTCCGGATCTCCTCAGCGTCCCCGTCAGCGACCCCTGGACGCACGCCATGCATGGCCATAGCCTAATATGTGTGCACCACGGACTAACGTGCTGAGTCAGCCTGCATGTCATGCATACAGCACTTGGCTGTATCACAACAAAAAGCTGAGGTCAGGGACTTGTATTACAAGCTGAATACACAGTCACAGAACGGAATATCGATGAGTGATCATGTGGAAACTTGCATGTCATGTCTGAACGAGTTTACAGCATTGGGTGCCGTGGTACCTGATGAGATTTTCATTCAGAGATTGCTTGAGGTGGACGATGAGTACGCGTTTCTGAAGCCAACCCTTTCCCACCTAGCGCCCCCGAAGATCGTCTCTGCACTGATGGAGCATTACCGCTACCTGCAGTCTCGCAAGCAGCAGCAGCGCCAAGCTCGATCGGGTAACCCCGGTCGGGGCCTTGATCACTAGCCCCTCAGCCGCGCGTGCCGCCGCTATGCATGCATGCATGCATGCATGCACCGGCGGCCACCGGACGGGGTCAGAGCCTGCGGAGGCGGATCAGGCCTTCCGACCTAACCCACCACAGGAGCGCACAATTCCCCCCTTCAACTACCCCCCTTCACTGTTCCCCCTACACCTCCACCGGGCTCGCAACCGGGCCCGCCAACCCTAGGGCCCCCCGGGCCCCCACCGCGTTATCCACTGGTTGCTGTCCTGCTTGCAACACCCCGGCCCCAAACCCGCCTTCACCGGCCGGGCGCTGCATGAGGTTGAACATGGCCCTAGTGGCCTCCAGTGCCTTCGCCGGGGAAAGCGTCAGGTACTCTCTGTACGCCATCGACCTCCAATCCCCGTGGTGTTGGATCAGCACATCGGGCACCCCCGCTCTAAATGCATATGATGTTCCCCCTCGCCGGAAGCTATGCCGGCCACGGTTGATGGGTCCACCCCCAGCAACCCCGCCATGTACTTTGCCGCCCCTACCAGGTCCGCATGCAATAGGGCTTTGACACCCCCGTCGTGCACTCGGTAGCTGAACGCCTGATACACAGCCATGGCCGTGCTGGACAGCCTTCTGGTCTCCACATGGCTCCGCCACGCTTCGACCGGATCCAGCGCGTGGCCCCGCAGCCCCGCAATTCGAATTGGCAGAGGTCCTTGACCGAGGTGGCGCGTCTTCGACGTCCGCACCGACATTACCAACGCGTACTGGATCCCATCGATCTGTACGTCCGACACCCGCAAACATTTGCCCTGGGCGAGCGGGCAGCCGCTCTGCACCGACGTGTTGGACTTCCGGAAATAACCGAAGGACGTGACCAGGCAGCACGCCCACAGGGCTGAGTGGTCGGCCCGGCGCAAGTCCATGCACTGGCGGTACCCCACCAACATCTCCGGCGTAATCGGCTGCTTTTTCCTAGGGGCTCCCGCATCCGCTCGGCGCATGTCCTTGAGGGTGCGGTGCAGCTGCGGCCACGCCTCTGGCGTGGCAAATTTCGGTGAACCCGCGAGCGCGGTAAAAGTCTTTGAGGCCTTTCAGGTATTGCACCACCGTCGACGCCCGCACCGACTGAAACACGTAGGTCACGTACGCCATGGTGAACTGCTCGGTGGGTCTATCAAAGCAATTGCCACATGCCGTGTACACGCAGAACTGACAGAAATACCTCACGTGTGCCCTGTACTGCGTCTTGGTAGAGCCGGCCAACGCCATATGCTGAATCTCGCCAGCCCAGCCCAGCATATCCACCACTCGCTGGTGCGCTGCACGCCGCACATGATGTTCACACATTGTGCGAGAAATGACATTGATTACAACATCGCCAGGAATGGAGACCTGAGGCCACCCCTGAGGACGCTCCACTCCTGGGCTTGTCGGCCGAAATCGTGCCACTGTGCCCGGGACAATGCATCTACCAACACGTTGTCCTTGCCTGCAATGTGCTGAGGGCACACCCGGCAGTTCAACCTCACCGCTAATGACAAGAATACGCGTACCAAATGCGCCATCGCCGGCGAGTCCAGGCTAGCTGATAGGTCCCTAATGCATTTGCATGCCGACATGCTATCCGACCGCACTACCAGGATTCTATTCCGCACCACATCGGGAAACGTGTCTAGCAGCACGCAGAAGGCGAACAACTCCCAGTGATTAACATGCACCGACGGGTCCTCCCAGCAGCCCCCTGCCACTTGCCGGCGTCCTCCAGGACTGCACACCCCGTACGCCTCGCCCTCTAGCCACGGGTACTTCGCGTTGCACTCCTCACCGGTCAGCCCGATGAAGGCCCCGTCCACGAACACACCAATGCCTCCCGAACCGCCCCGCATCCAGGTAGGCTTCCACTTGCTCGTGCTCCACTCCTGCAGCTACCATCGCCACGCGCCGATCACCGTTCATTCGTTCGAGATGTGCTAGCCACTAACGCATATCCTCTTTCAGTGCCCTATTGACATGGATTATATGGTGCCCCGCGCGGGCCACGCCGTCTGCCGTGTAACGCAATCTCCGTATCCCGTGCAGGAATGCTCTACCTCCATACACCATCGTAGAGCAGAAGCTCAAATATCCGAACAGGCTGTCTAGCACTCGCCGCGTCACTTTGGTGGCGCTCAACACTTGCCTTATCACGGCTTGAGCTTTCTCCAACTTAACCGCCGGCAACGCCACGGTTAAATCTAGTGCGTCAAATTGCAGGCCTAGCCATGGCAGGTTATGTCTCGGTGCGATGCACTTATGCGGCAGTCTATTCACGGTAAACCCAGCTCCTCGAGGGCCTCGAGTATGAACTTCCACGTACGCTCACAATCGGCTTCTAGGTCGGCCACCACCAACCAGTCGTCACACACCACAAAGACGTGAGCCCAACTCACCAAGCCCAGTGCACCCATAGCACTACGCACGTGCCATAACACCACCATGGAGAATCTGTACGCCACCTCCGAGGCATTCCTCTGCCCGAAATTAAGACGCGTGTCTACAAACATGTTTCCGTCCCACTGGAATGCCATGAGCTCCCAGTCCGCCGGGTCCAGCGGGATGTGCCTTAAAAAATGCAAATGCCGATATGTCTATCTTCGCCATATAGCACCCCTTGCGGAGAGCCGCAAACGCCGCATCCACTATATCATAACCCAGTCTAACATAGTCAATCCTATCATTCAAGCTCCCGCCGGCCGGCGCCGAGAAGTCGTGGATAATCCTAACTTTGTCCTCCCCCTTCGGTATAAGACCCAAGGGGTGGATCCACTTGCACCGTGCCTTCAGGGTGGTCGACGCCACCGCCAAAAACCCCTGCTCGAGTTCGTCTTTCAGGATACTAGATGCCATTTCCGGCCAACCTGGGACAGCACAGCTACCATGGTTATGGATTTGAAATGGCTCCGGCCGACCCTTCGGGTCCACCACCGCGAGGCCGTGCTCTAGGAAATAGCTTACAAATTCGAGCCCGGGCGCACCCCCGCACCGTTGGCGCCACACTTGCCACTGCCTCCGCAACGGGTTGGCCTCAAACTGTCGGAGCATCCATGCTCCTTCCCTACCCAACGTATCGGACCGCCACGACTCCATCCTACCCGTTAACCTGAGGGCAGAGGTTGCCTTCGCCTCCTCCTCCGGACCCACTGCCCGGCCACTATGGGACGTGCGCAAGCACACCTCCTTTCTTTTCCGTATCGGGCGCACGCGCCCGGGAGGCCGTGCCTCGGGAGTCGGCCCACACAGTCACTGCTCGCCCCGGCCCCTACCGTAGTTACCCAGAGGCGGGCGCTGGCCGGGGTGTCCCCTGCCCCGGCCACCCGTCGCTCCTTGCTGCCAGCCTCCCCCTTGCATACGGTGGCGGCGGGCCCCCTCGCTGGTCACCCGCAAACAACGCAAAATTGCGCTTGGTTAGAATACCCCTATCTCTCATCCACTTAGCGCCCAGACCCCTTGCCGAGTCGCTATCAAGCAGGTCGCATTCAATCAGCGCATCTCTCACGCTCGCGGTGGCCCCGGCCGCCTCCTCGCTCGCCCTTGCCACGCGGGCCGTGGACGCTAGCATCATGGTGAGTTGCATCTGGTACGTGCCATGGTTCGACATCCACAGGAACTTCGCCCGGAACGCCCACACCTCAAACTCGTGCACAACCAAGACCACCTCCCGCCACCTACGCTGGCTCTTGCCCGGCAACAGGGCCTGCGTGGCTTTCTGGACCGTCTCAAGGCACACCACGATGTTCGCCACCCACTGTCCGTGGTTCTCCGCCTCACCGGCGGGGAGCACGTGGCTCCGGTTCCTGGCCTCGACAAACCGCTCATTCATCATGTCCCTAAAAAACGGGGCTGACAGTGGTTCACACAGAAGCGCCCTCTGCACTTTATCATGACATAGTGACATGTCAACCAACAAAACCCCCCTCTCATTGCTCGCCGCTTCCCGGCCGCTCGCGGTACCCATCATCATACTCAAATGCTTGTTCCCGGGAGGCCTTGAAGCCATGCCGTCTTCCAGGATAAACTGTACGGACCACCGGAAGCAAACTGCCTCCGGCTCCTCCTCCTTGGTCCCGCCACCGGCCACGCCAGTGCGGGCGGGCCAGCTGGCACTGTCAAGACGCCGATCCTCTTGGACCCGCCAAATTGAATATGCATCGCGAATTGCCTCGCCCAGTCTGCACAGCAATCCCCCCCGGCGTCACCGCCGTCCTCCATATTGCACACCTCGGGCACTGCATAGGGTCCGCCCAGGTCGTATATGTATGAACTCGTCGATAACGTAGTATTTGAAAAAAAAATCGTAGTATTTAAGGCCGCAGTTCATATGTTCCTATGGTGTGTGCTTATACGACCATACGATGGCTAAAGTGCGACAGTGTAGCGGTACAGTGGTACTGCCTAAACAGTATATGAGCGCTCGTTTGACAGAAACTGCATCTCTATTAATCTTGACCATGCGCTATGGCGTCGTCTGCAGACCCGGCGGGCCCGTACCCCGACCGTCCCTCGGACGTCGACTCCTGCGTGCGGCACGGTCAGTGCAACCGAGGCTCCTTCGTTGTCACCGGCATATCTGAAATCGAACCATGTATACCTCAGTGATGCAGATGCCGATGGGTATCGCAAGATCAGGAAGAATCAGCTGCTGGACAACAGCTCGAACACTCCCGAGGCCATTCATGCGATCTTGCGAAAGCGTCAGGCTTCAAGTGGCGTGCGTGTAAGATATTGCAAACATGCTGTGCTCTTGTACTGCATTGTAAAATGTTTTCACTGCTGGTATGCGACACCATATACGCCCTACGGTCACTGTATACGCTTATACGGCGCCATATACCATTATACGGCACCTTAAACGACCTACGGTGGTTTATACGGCAAAACCGAAGATTTTTATTAAATACAACGTAGGCAACGTAGGAGACCTGAGATTATACGATTTTGGCGGACCCTGGCACTGTACACCTTAGTACCCGCTGTCTCCGTCCCCTTCCAGGGTCCCCGTGATCCTCGTAGCCACGAGGCTCGTCATGCATGTTGCTCTCACTCTTGTCACATACACTCACGTCGCGTGTGCACAAGCATCGTGGTTACCTCCGAAGACATGACGCATTGCCCCACACACGGTCCGCTCACTCGCATCACATGGCCATGTGCTCGACAAATCCTGTGCGTGTCCCACCAAACACCCGGCACCCCGGCCAACACTGCCAGGCGCCCACCGGCACTCGGACAGCCGTCTGGCCCGCCACTGCCTATAATACTAATCGATAAGCACGTGCAAGTAAGAGGATAGCATACCCGTGTGGGTTGTTGACGGGTCGATGCCAAGCAGAAGGAGCGGGTCGCCGGCCGGATCCGAGTGAAGTCTCATTAACTCGAGACACGCCGTCACTTGGGCCTGCAGAGCGCTGTCCGTCGCAAGAGCGGCCACGACCTCCGGTCTTGAAAGAAAAGACCTCCTAAGGTCGACAGGAGCCCCCACATCGATCCCGGGGACCGCCTGTGGCGGGACGTCCCCATATTGATCGTGAGCGCCCTCCGGATTCATGCCAGAAAATAAGAAAAAATTTTAACAAAAATCTTGGAGCCGCGCTACTTGGCGGGGACTGGGAGTGGGATGATGGGGCAGGCGCAGAGAGCAAGTGATGCGGTTGTACCAATGTGCGATACATATAACATGCTCCTGTTACAGGAGCTACACACCCATGGTTGCGAACAGTACCGTGTCAGGCCGAGCTTGTCATACCCGCGGGTTAACCGGAGAGAACCCGTGCAGTAACCCCGGTCGGGGCTTCCACAGGCATGGTGTCATGCATATCTTGTCTAAGGTGCATATGCCTGAGGGCTAGACTAAGTGTTGATACGCCCATGTACCATACACGCATGAATTGGGACGTAGGTGGCAGGCCAGGGCGTCAACCCGTTACGCCCATGGACATAATCCGTGGCGTTAGGGGTGCCTTGGTTGTCTACGGGTTGTCTGTCGTAGACAGCACCAATACAATATAACGGTGTGTGCCTTGGAGGACCGTCCTACTATGACACTTCATTGTGGTTGTTACACATGGCCCTCGCGGGTTCAAGCCACCCAACCATTCTGCGGCTGTGGCTGCGATAGGCACGGGGGGGGAGCAGCGCACCTGTTTTCACTGCAACAAAACAGGACATCTCAGGGCTGAGTGCCCTCTTCTACATCTGGAGGTGAAGATGTATCTTGCTCTTGGCCAAGGCTGGGGCAGGGGACGTGGCGTTGGGCGAGGAGGGGTTGCAACCATCGACCAACAGGTGGTGTCCAAAATGAAACGCGTACTGCCTGCCTCACATTCGTTTTTTGAGCCAATGAACTTGTTGATTGATAGTGGCTCAACCATCAGCCTATGCTTCAGTTATGATTTGTTTACTGAGATGTGGCCATCTAGACTTCCGGAGTGCACGCCTGTGGGCAGCACTCCACTCCCAATCTTTGGCCAGGGTGCAATCAAATTTCAGCTGGGTTCGTATGTTGATTATCTGGGTCAAACGCATCAGCTAGACATAGAGATCCCGAACGTGTAATATGTCCCATCGAGTCCAATGAACATTCAAGGGACATCGCATTTGAAGGAGTTTGACATTTATCTGTTCACCAGTAGGCGTGGGTATATTTTATACATGCCTGCACCGTCTACGCAAGTTGTGGGGCATTTTGACCATATCGAACAAATCAAGGACGAGGATGGTAAACCCACGCTTGCGATTAACCTAGGCGATCACAGACCGATCCTGAGGGCTAGGCCTGTTGATAGTGGTATGACATGGTTAAACTGTACTGCAGTGTCAGATATCAACTATGAGTGTTCCGGTTTGGGCTATGATGTGGCTGCATTCAATGATAATGTGCGTGGAGAGCCCCTGTCACAAGAGTTTTTGGTTCATATGTCTTTTAATCATTGTGGTGACTCTGGTATGAGAATTATGGCAAAGAATCCCGACATTTTCGGTCTGCACCTGAAGCCTGAGGGTTTGGAAACAAGTCAGTCGGATATCTGCCAGGGTTGCCATATTGCCGGTATAAGAAAGGGCCCTCATGGTCACTATGATGGTTCATTGATTAAGAAGTCGACTTATCCTGGTGAGTCTTTCTTCGGTGATGTAGATGGGCCGATCGGAATTGGTGGGTCAAGATATGTCTTGGTGATGGTGGATGAAGTGGCACGTCATGTGCATGTTTTTCCAATGAAAACAAAGTCCCAAGCACCTAGATTGATTGCACATCTGTTCGAAAAGGTCCGCATGCAAGTTCTTTTCAACGGTGAGCCTGATGTACGCTCGTTGCACACTGACTAGGGCGGTGAGTTCAAGTCGAACTCACTGATTGAATTCTGTGCATGGCGCGGTATAGAGCACACATTCACTGGCACTGCTTGTCACCAATCTAATGGTGTCGCCGAGCGGAGAATCGATCACTTGACTGACAGTGTGCGCTCCAGCTTGCTGTTAGCAGGGCTGCCTCATTTCCTGTGGCCAAAAGCGTATATGTGTGCAGCACATGCACAGAATCTCATCCCGAGTCTTGCTCTTGCACATACCTTTAAAATTTGATAAGTCTGTGGGTAAGAAAAGGAAGGCAGCCGGGCAAAAGAAAAAGCAGGCTGGCCAAGGTAGTGCTGCAGTGCGGGGGGGAGGGATATGGAATCCGTGACATCATCCCATACCTGCGGTATCATACACGTGTGACTGATAATTTTCGTATCCATGTCAAACAGATGAAACCATGGGGTGTTAGAATGATTACTTACCCCCGCAGGGATGCACTGCGTCATCTTGAATAGACAGTTGTTGAGGCATTTTTTATGGGTCCAGGTGCAGGGCTTAGCATGGTAAGGATATATACTAGGAAGAACAATGGTGGGAAAGTGCGCACTAGCAGACATCATGTTGTGCCTTCTGTGTGTTTGCAAGCGCATGCGGAGAAATTGAAAATTGCTTTGTCAGGTGCACGCCATCTTGACATGAACTTAGCTGAGTACGAGCAGGGCTATTTCAAAGTAGCTAATCGTGACCTGGATGAACTTGAGAGGTTTTCTGATCAGGGGTTCATGGACGAGTTTCGTGCGAACCGTGTGTATGACGACGTCAGGGCTGCGCTGCCGGATCCCTCTGGGACAGTTGTGGCTGTCAGGGGGGTTAATATACCATGGCGCAGTGGAGAGCATCCAGCTTTAGGTGAGAGGCACAATGAGGCTTGCAGAGAGCTTCATCACAGACCGAGGCCTGAAGATGTTTTCTCTGCCTGAACTTGCTATGCTGATAGTTCGCCATGGCCATAGGCGCACTCCTGAGGTTGCCAAAGATGTACGTGCTGCTGTCAATGAGTATGCACTGCAAGTGTACAAGCCCAACCTTCGCCCGGAGTAGGGCCCTGAGAGACGCACGCCGCGCTCGGATGGGTCTCCGATGTCTCCGTCTGCTGGCACCACTGGTGCAACTGCTGTGTTTCCAACTCAAATTGTCCATCGTGATAGAAGTTGCACTGACTTGGGAGATGCTCACATCGTCCCACCCATCATTGAGTGTGGGCTGCTGCCGCCTGAGGGTGTGCGCGGTCCTTCACCTACAAGTTCGGATAGTTCTGCATCGCCGTCTGATGACCAGCCCCTCCACCACCTCCTGCCGCTATGGGCGTTGCTGGTCCAATGCGAGGGTTGCGGGGAGCTGCGGTCTCTGGTTTGCCTGAGGAGTTACCGGATGTCATGGGGCGACGAAGGCGGGAGCTAGAGAGGACGGCGTCTGGCTCAGGGGGAGCTTCTAAGGCGGATCCTGCAAACGAAGTCGGCAAGTTTTTACGCCCACCTAATGAGGTAAGGGTCCCAGCTGCGCCACTGCGTACAAACCCTTTGTTTTGTAAACGTTTAGTACCTCCTGTTGCTGCTGTCGATTGCGATGGGGTTGAAGCTGAGGTTGACCTTGCTGCATTGAAACTGAGCGAGTCCCCTAGACTGGATGCATGTGAGCAAGGGAATTCCACAGTAGAGAGTGCTGTTGACTGGTCTGAAGATGTATCGGCTTAGGCTAATTGTGTGACATCTGATGCAGAAAGACAGCGCCGACACAGGTGAGGCTTGTCGGTGGCAAAACTGCCAGGCGTATTGAGTCGCGCCGGGTAGCTGCTCCCAGGAAGAGAGCTGCTGCCTTTAGTGATAACCAACCTTGAACCAAGCAATGAAATGCATTCATAGAGAGAGGTGGTTAGAAGCTATGCTAGAGGAGCTGTCTTCAGTAAGGGAACACGGTGTGTTTGAACTCTGTGAGCTGACTGCGGGAGCTGTGCTATTAACAGGAAAATGGAACCTGATGATAAAGCGATTCAATATGACGACAGTGCCGCGCATGCATGGACTGCGGCGGCGCTGCGGCGGCAGTAGTACATGCATGATATATTACCACAGATCCGCATAATGGATTATGCGGGATCTGGTGATTGCTTTGATTGGTATTAGCCCAAGGACCATTTAAGCTATGCGTCTAAGACTGTAACTACTCATTCGTATTACAGTGTCACATGATCCGAGTCTGACAGGACACATAGCCTTGACCTGCCCTAAGCAAGGTATGTTAGCAAGGTATGCTAACATGTATCCCCTACGTGTATGTCATCCTGCCAGCGCCTGCGGGTTGACCAGACCTACAGGGACCAAGGGGGGATTACCCATGTGCATGGGTACCAGGCCTGCATGGGTACCAGCTACCTGGGTAGCATGGCTAGAAGCATGGACAGGGAGCGAATGATGTTGAAGTATGCTGGAACATGTCTTTGGGGGTGTTTACCTTACTATGGAAAGTTTTGGACCACAGGCGAGCTGTGCATGCTTCCTTTCAGCAATCCTGGTCTTTCGAGCACCCAGGTTGTCCTACCCATGAAACTGGGTAGCCACCATGTGTGCCCGGGGAGTGACCCGATGCTGTTGCAAGGATAGTGGCCCAGTGATGTTAGAATTTGCTGGAATGTATCGTTGGGCATATCTTACTACTTAAAAAGGTTGTAAGCCATAACTAAGCTGTCCGTGCTGGTTTTCGGGTATCCTGGTCGTTGCACTACCCATGACACTGGGTAGCATGTGTAATGGGGTGGTGTTCAAGGGGATTTACACACGCATCGAGTGATTGCACCTGGTTTGGCACGTGTGGAGGACGGAATTCAATTAAGTTATCCAGTGTGTTTCCGGTATATATGATGATTGTGTGGAGACATTGGTGGTCGCCATTGGTGGTATGTGGACCCCACCTACCGTGAATCGTGCCTTCAAGCTTGCACCTCAATGACACTTTGCTTCGTACCATCATATTCAAATGATCACACGGTCGGACTGGCATATCATATTTGCGATGTGGAGCAGGCACGATCGTTCGTGCCGAAAGTATGTGCTTGAACA
>JAUMHO010005498.1:0-14235 GCA_032360965.1 Ulva armoricana | reverse complement strand
GGACAGCCTGGCACGGAGGTGGCGGTTGTGGAGGCCAGTTCTTGCATAGCCCTGCGGAAGAAGGAGCCCCCTTGCAGCGCGCACGTGGAGTCTGGGCTGCATGCCATCACCCGGTTAGAGGCACCACAGGTTGTGTGTTACACGGAGATCAATGCAACGACACGGCATCTCCAAGGGGTAAACGCATAAGCCAGCACAAGCAAAATAGGCATAAGCAATACAACAGTCATCTCACAGGTCGTTTGTGGTGCTCAAGGCTATTTGCACATCATGTGTCATCTCAAGTGGGCACCTTTTCATGAGGCCATGTTTTGAAAGACAAATGTAATTCCTTTAGTCGTTGGATTTTTTCATGTAACAATATTGTTGTTCAGATATGAATCAAATATTGAACACTAGCTCAACTGACGAAACGCAAACAGGTATCATGACCTGTGCCTTGGCTGTGGAAGGTGCTGGCCTGCGAGTGCAAGCTCGCGCTGGCACAGAGGGAAGACATACTATTCCTAGCACTGGCCACGCAGTGTCATACAGAGTTGTTACAAGGGCTAAACCACCCAGAAATTCCCCTTGTTATGATCGCACGCAAGTCACAGGACGACTTCTGCCACTTTCACATCATCGCCTAGCGATCATCCTCACCACTAAGTGGAGCCAGAGCCAGTAACCTGATCTAAACGGAATTTGTGAGGGGCGGGTTCAGCCCTCATCCGCAACGCGGGTCTTACCAATGTGCTCTTTTGGTTGCAGAGCAAAAACTGTCCCCAGACCCAGTGCAGCTGCTGTTCGCCGTCACTGGACCCAGTGCAGCTGCTTCTCAGCGCACGTGTTTCAATACAAGTCACACAGCACCCCCAGCATCCCGTTAAAGCCGATACAACAGCACACAGGCAGCACTACACAGTAGCACTGGACACGTGTGCTGCTGCCAGCCACGACTGCCAGCCTGTTGGAGCTATGCTTGGGCCGAGTTTTCAAAACATTCAATTGGTGGCATCAACATCCTGGCCGTCATGGAGTGGAGTGGGGGATCCTTTGAATCAATCTCCTCCTTGATGTGTTCTGTACATTCGGCTGTACCTAATCCTGACGACCATGTTCTCCTGAGATCACTCAGCAGTGATTGCCCCTAGTGTCTAGCAGCTATGGCAGGCTTAGATCTGCTTGGATCTACAATGAACCAGAATCTGGCGTACATGAGAAGCTGCCAGTACTCATTTCATTCCCAAGCGGCTGTTATTCATGGCAATGGATCCCGCATACAGCCAGTGATGCACTGTACTAATGCAGTGCTCATCATTGCCATAGAGTCTGTTAGCTGTGGCGGGCACTGGGTGTGTGGCGTGTCTGCACAGCTGTGTCCTGCACAGCCTCGCTGCCAAGGTGGCCTCTTGTCGCAGGCAGCTTCATCACAATGGCGTCCTCTTGTCTGAATGACAGACATAAACAAAGCACACTGCAAGTGTGCACAGCCAGTTAGGCAGAACATGCACTGTGAATGCAGGACCAATCGTTGCGAACTCCGTCACTGACGCTGAGGCTGAGGTCCGTCGAGTCTGAAGGGGCTGCAAATGCCACCAACGGCCGCTGGACGGCCAACTGGCGTGGGAACCCTGTTGAGGTACCACCTGACGGTGTGCCCCATCGCTAGGTGTGCCGGTTTCCTGCCTTGGTAATCAGGAGGCGTGCGGCAATTCTGCTATGGCCTACTCGAATCAGTGGACTGAACATGCCAATGCACCTCTCATCGGATACTGCATGGAGCGAAGGCTGTTGCCGCACGACCAAGCATCACTGCGCATGCTTGCATCAGGCAACTGGCTTTTCACACGCCCGTTTCTTGGGCTGCTGACAAGTTCCTCTCAAACCAAGGTATACTTCCATCACCAGGCAGAAGGAGCATGCTAATGGTTTGCAAATGTTGCAGGAATAGCCCGACTGCAGTTCACAGGAAGCCTGGTCACGCCTTCGACATTGGCCAATGCACGCGTTTCAACAGGTGGCGGTGCCTCAGACGTGAGGGTCTTTCCCGTCAAATGCCCGTTGCAAGCCACATTCTTTGGGGCTTCGCGGGAAAATGAGGTGCGCTCAGCAAGTGTTGGATCAGCCGTACCACGATAACCTGATACGTTATGATCGATAGAGATGGTAGACTCGCTGAAGTTCACCCTGGTGCTCGGTGATCCAAGCATCCTCCTGAAGAGTGGCTAGGCCGCATGTCCCCCACTAGCCACTTGAGCCCAACTCTCCCATCTCTAGGCAGCTAGATGGCTGCAGTTGGTAGGATAGTGGGTCTATGTGCTGTTCGGCTTGCAGCGCGCAATCGTGCGCAGGGATGTCCTGGATGCCTGGCAGCCGCCTGCAGGTGTGTGTTGAGTTCGAAGGCCTCGTGCCCAACAGGCAGTACACCTTCACACTACCTTCCGGTACCCGCTACAACGATCTCGCAGGGCCACTGCGGCAGGGGCTTACGTTCACCTTCCGAAGCCGCCTTCCATTCACAATCCCTCTCCGAGAGAGTGACACCGTCACTGCCTCAAACTTCGATCAGGCGTTCAGGGGCGTGGACTCCACCACGCTACGCCTGCTTCTGATTCACGGCATCGCGGCAGAACCTGCCAACCGGGACATCTCCAGCCGAGTCACTCTTGTGAGCATGGGGCCGGCATTCAAGGCAGGCAACAGCACTGCCTCCACTCCGGTGGCGTATAATTTCACCATCTCCAACCGGTGCGACCAGAAACTGTACTACGGTATCCATTCCAGTAGCACTTCTGGAATGCCCTGCTGGTAGTGCGCACTGGACGTGCCTCGCTGCAGACTATCTGTATCTCTTCAGGCCTCAGTTCATGGCTTGCTGTTTGAATGTTGGAATGGATGCGTGCGACCACGTGGCAAAATCGGGTGTGTGCAGGGCATATGCTAATGTCATGGCGCCCCTGCTGCCAACTCATACGTACCAGCTCAGAATTACCCCTGGAAATGCTGCCAATCCCGGTGTCCGGAGCGACCCCTTCTTTGGCTCGCAGCCACTGGAGACTCTGGAGGCAGGATCGCCCGACTCAGTCAGCTTCACGACACAGCGCCTGAGGGACCGCATCGAATTTCCCCAGATTTTCCAAGTCTTGCGCCTCAAGGTATGGGGTCGCTGCGTCTTCTGCAGTTTGTACAACGTACATAGCGCTGGCCAGAAGCTCAATCTAGCTGTGGGTGGAGTGCAGGCTGTCCCGGCTGGATTTGAGTACCCGGTTATTCTCCAGAAGGACCCCTCCGACACTGAGCAGAAAACAGATACTGTTGTGGCTGTGCCTGTGCGGGCAGCTACTGCTGGTGCAGGAGCGTTCACTGTGGCAGAGCTTGTGATGCGTATGGCAGATTCGCGCTCAGGCGGGACCCTGACAGGCAAGACTGGAGCACAGACTATTGCTCTCCAGCAGCAGACCATCACGCTGGCCAACCTGTTTTCGGCCCAAGGTTTGCCGCCTTCCTTCTTGTACTTGGTTGTGCCATCTGACCGTGAAACGCTTCTGTAGTGAGGACGACTGCACACCGCCAACGCCAGTTTCTGTTCTGCAGCTCTGGCAGCAGACACACTGCTCTCCCCGACTGGCTTGGCCTACATTCAAACCGAGTCCAGGGGTTCCGAAGGCGACGTCTTCTTCTCACGCAGCACCCTGATCTCCACCGGCGATGTTACTCTTGGCGTCATCTCAGGTGGCGAGAGCCTGACGGCATGGGCTGTAAACGCTGCTGATGGCTCAGCAGCGGCAGGCGTTGAGGTCACCGTGTACGCATACACCTTTCAGGTACTTATTCTTACTCAGCCTCCAGCCGCTTGCTCCCTGTAACCCTACCTAGGCCAGATGTCAGGCTTTCATTAATGACCATTTCTGTGTGGGGTGCAGACAGAGACCCCAGTCGCGCAACCGGCAGTCACAACTGATGCCCAAGGTGTCGCTCGAGTGGAGTACAACTTCCCTGGCAACAACGATTTCCTCAACCTGTTTGTCACCGGCCTCACACCAAGTGGACAGCTGGTCGTCGTCGAGAGCAGCTCCTCCCGAAGTATTGACCTCAGCTCAAGGACTCTCACTGAGCTGCTCGTGGATCGCACGGTTGTTGCACCCGGACACCTGCTGCATGCATGGGGCTACGTACGCACACAGACAGGAGGCCAGGTCACCATTCCGGCCACCCCCCCGCGCGCACGCCTGCGCCTCTGCGTCGACGGTGACTGCACAGGCGCCAATGCCAACGTGCTCACCATCAACCCCGAATTCGGTAGCTTTGATGACACGATCCTGCTCACAGACGCGATTATCGCCCAGCTCGGCTTCAATGTGGGCTTCCTGGACCTAGAGATCTGCGCGGGGGGCTGCTCCCAGGAGAGTGACTGGCAGTCTGTGAACTCTGTGGACATCACCATCTCAGACCCACGGCCGCCGACGGCAGAGCTACTGCTGATGGTGCCATCCTTCACACCGCCCAACACCACCATCACCGTCACCGGGTCCACCGTGAGCCTGCTCGGCAGCAACGTTGTCGGGGCGGAGGTCGACATCCAATGGAATGCTGGCGAGGCGCAAGGTGCGACCCTGAAGGGCATGGCAGGCAGCTGCCAACAGTCCCATCACAGCTGCACGATGCTGCCGGCCTCTCCTGGGCCTGCCAAAACAAGAGGCATTGCCATCCCATCCACTCCGCCGCAATGCCTCGCCAACGCCTGGCCGGCCGCACAAGAACCGCTGCTCGTTCCTGGTTCGCATACATCATGCGTGTGCAGGGTCTCTTGTCGGCACCGCCGGTGCAAACGGGAACTTCACAGTGGAGCTGGACCTCAATGAGGCCGCACCGCTGCTGGACGTCGGCGGGTCCGTCAGCTTTGACGCGGTCTGGATTGGGCCGACACGTGAACGCCTGACCGCCTCTGGCACCACCAGCATCCAATTTAGCCCGTTTACTGTCACTCTCACCACTGGCGTATCGCTGGGCGAAGTTGTTCCTGGCCGCACCTTTGGCATCGTTGCCACGGTGGACGGCCCCGACGGGCCGCCTCAGCAGGACGTCGAGGTGCGTCCTCCCCGGGGCACTGCTGGTACAAACCCACCCGTGCCATTTGCAGTGGGCATCATGCAGCACATGCGGTACGTACGCGGCAGGATGGGTGCAGGTGACGGCCGTGCCGATCACGCGAGTCCTGTGTGAGAGCGTGGCGAGCTGCCCAGACGATAGGTTTGAGGAGGACGATGACGACAGTGATTACGGCTACTATGGCTTCCGCGGGCCATCATTCCCCGGCCCGAATCCTTCCGCACCCCTGAAGCCAGCAGAGCAGGACGCTCTGCTCTCTGCTGGTGCGGCTGTGTGCTCCGGACTGTCTGCTGCGGGCGCCTCCTGGAGCGACTGCAGCTGGGCGCTTCCCGGATTTGGGATCTTTGCGCTGGTGGCCTGCGTGCCCACAGGCCAGGGCGCACAGCGAGCCTGCACAGCAACCTATGCAGGCCGGCTACTCACGGAGTGGCAGGACCGGCCGTTCCTAGGGCCACAGCAAGCGGCGTGGCGCTGGGCGGTTCCCTCTGGCGCAGACGGCTTCACGGTCGGCAGCGACGCGGCCCTGGAGATCGACAGCCCGGTTGCCGGCGCGCGTGCGCTCCTGGTGCTCCCCTCCACTCAGTATGGCCGCCTGCCTGTGAGGGCGCACCTCGCGGCTGTTGCCTGCGGACGCTCGAATGCATGGCCTCCTTGTGTCACGGGCCATGTCAACTTCGAGGTAGCAAGCCGCGTCAGCAAGCTACCCAGCGGCCGTACCGCGCGTTGGTCTGGATCCCATCAGAGCAGTCCTAGAGGCACTTATTGCTGAGCTGTGCAGGTGTGGGCAAGCGCGAGCGACGACGGCACGCTGTCGGTTCCGAGGCTGACCGCCGGGATCAACACAGCGTCTCTGCCTGTCCCTGCCTCCTGCACACTGGGGTGCACTGCGGACCTGCTTATCGCCTGGCCGCGCACCACGCTGCAGCCAAACCTGCCGGTCGGCGCCCTGTTTGATGCTGGTGCCCCTGTGGTCCTCAGTGCGCAAAACAATGACGGCCGCCAGTGGCCCATTGATGTGCAGCAGCCGGTGCTGCAGCCGCAGGTCTCACTTGGAGGTCCTGCAGTGGCCGAGGCAGTCGTGGAGCCTCTGACCAACTTCACGCTGACTGTCGACGTCTCTCAGTGCACTTCTGCGGCTGCTGCGTCATGTGGTGATCCGCTGGCGGAGGCCGCGGAGATCGTTGTGCTGGCAGTGGACAAGGCGTGGCTGCTCTTGCAGCCGTACGAGCTGCCTGACCCGGCGGCGCTCTTTGACGTGAATCTCTCTCCCTTCCTGGAATCCGCGGTCTCAACTGCAGGGAATGTCAACCCTGCTGCAATCAGTATCTGGGGCGAGGTGTGCCGGCTTGACCTCTCAGCTGTAGACTGCTTGTAGACTACACCCTTTCTCAGCTTGTACAAGCTGAACGGATGTTCAACGTGGGTATCCAAGTTCTTTGTGCCACGCGTCATGGTTGTACTGCTGCCGTGTGCCTGCAGACCCCCTCCGCATGTGTGCAGGCCAACTCTGATGTTCTGAGCATGGATCCGTGGGCCAGGTTGCTGAGCTTGTCCAACTTGGACACGCCACCGGACGAGTGGTTAGAGAATCAGTTCTTTGATCTCTCAGATGATGGCTACAACGGATTCGGTGGATACTACCAGGCCGACTTCGAGGCCGACGGGTTTGCTACTGTGGCATTCAGTGCGCCGACCCCCTCAGCACCACCGCGAGCGAGACAAGCCAGATCTGCGTCTGCGTCAGTGCGTCCCTCAGATGCTGCTTTCAAGGTTCGTGTTTACAAGCACTTCGCATGGCAGCATAGTTGCGTTTCATGTCATCCGGAGTCCATCGGCCCTGCGGGGCTATGGCCTGCTACACCTTGGCCACGCTTCTGCCTCAGGAAGTACGCGCTGAGCCCACAATGCCATGGCTGCTCCCTGCTACTATGTTGGGCGCCAGCGTGATCTCCGTGCTGGCAGCCGTGACATTTAAGCACTTGCTCTGCTCCTTCCATGGGTCCATTCCCCGCATGCACGTGTGCAGTTGGCTGGTTCTGCCGAAGCCAGTAGCCCCCAGGCCGCAGGAGGCCCGTCCGCGCCACAGGCTCCTCGGCTCATTTCGCCTCTGGACACGACCCCATTCTTCAGGGTTGCCAGGCTCACCCCTGGCGCCCCATCTCAGCAGCTGCAGCTGACGGCGCCGGCAGCACTCACCACGTACGTTGTGCGTGCATTTGCCGCGTCCGCCAGCGGCGATGTGTTTGGGTCCCAGGAGACAGAGCTCATCGTCCGCCGTGTTGTTTCGCTGACCCCTTCGGCGCCGCGACTGCTGCGGACCGGCGACAATGGCACGGCCGGTGTGGTGGTCACGTTCTCTGGTACCGCCACATCGTCCTCGCCCGTGACGGTCACTGTCACCGTGGCTGCGGCCGGCCCTGTGCGGCTGACCGGCCCGGCCGAGGCAGCCCTCGTGTTTGACGGCTCCGTCACACAGCAGGAGACGCGCTTCGACTTGACCGCAGTGACCACAGGTGACGTGCAGCTCACGTTCTCTGCACAGGCGACGGCCGGCAGCGATTCGCTCCAGGTGGAGCTTCCGTCTCTCCTCACGCAGGCCCCTGTGGTGGTTGCGACGAGCTTCGCCGTCACGCCCGGCCCTCAAGGCTTCCAGGAAGGGCTGGATATTCCGGCTGCTATTTCAGGTTCGCTCTTACAACATGCCTCTTCAGAGAGTTTGGGTAGATGAGTGGTACTTCTATCAACATTGTCGGTACGCTCTTCCGTGTAGAGGACCTGTGGCTGACTTGGAGGGGCTGCAGGGACCGGCACGCTGTCAGTAGTGGCAGGTGTCGGGAATCTGCCAGCACAGCTGGCGATGACCAAGCGGCTCTTCGATTCAGCGCCCCGGTTCCCAGTCACTGCGCCGTGGCCGGTGTCCATCATGGCGCTGTACACCGTCCTGAACCAGTACGGCGACGCTGCGCTGGATGCGCCCGTCACTCTGCAACAGCGTGCCGCAGAGGTTCTCGGTGTAGCAGAAAACACGACTGTATGCACAGCTCTCACAGCTGCAGTGGACTACGCACTCGATGCTTTCGATGGCCTGACGGCGATCCCAAGATTGGGCCTCATGTATTACCCAGAGCGCGCCTTCCCAGGCTGGCAGGAGCCCGAAGATCCCAACGTGTCCCTGATCCTTGCGGTGGGCCATCTGATCTATATGAAGCGCTTGTGCTTTTTGCATGCATGGCTTTTGGGGCTCAGCAGCATGTAGAAAATACTGCGTGTTCGATGTGGCAGTATTTAGGCAGCCACGGCACAAAATGCGACCCCTGTGTGCTGCAGAGCCGCCTGGCCTTCGTCTGGGCAGGCATGTTTGCCGCGCCCCCATCGGAGGGCCGGTGTGGACCTGGGGCCGGAGTCGCAGCAATCTTTGCGGACTCTGTTGCCTGGCTACAACGGGGGCAGGAGCAGCTGTTCGTTGATGCCGCAGAGAGTCGGACTGACAGCGTTCCACAAGCGTACTCCCCACTGTCTCTTCTGGCAACTCTCTGGGCCGTGCAAGGCCCAACGTTCAATGTGCAAGCCACAGTCGACGAAGCCAACCTCAGAGAGAGTGTCTCCAGTGCTACTCCCGCCATTGTATCCCAAGTAGTGGAGGATCTGAGCCTGGCCCGGCTGATCAGCGAGATACCAAACGTGCGTGCTGACCTGCCACACTAACTTGTGTGACTCTTCGGATAGATTATGGTCCAGTGCGTGAGCCCAGCCTTTGCGGTGGACGCCAACATCCTCCACAAGAGATCACAAATGCTCGGTTTGCGTACAGCTCTCTAGCTTCTCAACGGGCCTCATTTCTCTCGTCCTCTCCGACCCCGCCGCAGGAGGTGCTTCGGCCGTGCCAGCCAACGCGACCGCGGTGGTCGAATCGATCCAAACGCAACACACGGACCGGTTCCGCATCACCGCGCGCACAGCTTATATTGCGGTTAGCTCCGCCTCCCCGACCCCTGCATCGACCGGCTCGCAGGCCGCCGTTCTGCTGTCAGCACTGGCTGCAGGTGTGGCTTCACCGCACCAAATGTCTCCCGCCCTGCATGCACACGGTGGCAGCCACCCTGTCCGGGCAGTTAGGAACCGCACTGCGCATCTTTCAGATTGACCCTGCAACAAGCGTGCACTCACTCGGATCAATTCTCCAACCACAGATCGGCCGTGCACCTGGTGGCCGAATTCTGTGTTGCCAGCCACGGTGTGCCGGAGTGGCACTGCGGCTGCAGTAAGGCATCGTTGTTGGTGTGCAGGTAACCGGACATCCGTGGAGGAGAAGCACTCCAACTTCATCGCGGCACGCCAGGGCGGCACATCCCCCTTCTTTGTGTCCACCCGCAGCCTCGTCCAGTCCATGTTTGCGCTGCTCGAGTATGACAATGTATCCGGCAGCACGCAGCCCAGCCTGAGTCTCGTGGTGCAGTCCGCGCCGGCACAGATCCTGCAGGCAACCTTCAATTCCCAGAGCAACGCAATTGTCGAGGCCACCGTCAGCTTTGACGACCTGGCCACACCGCCTGCACCTATTACCTTTGTTGCCAATGGGACTGGTGCGCCAGCGCCCATTCAATTGCCCAGCGTTGCCATCTCCTGCTCTGAACCCAATGCTGCCATTCCATTCTACTCTGCTGGCGGTGTTTGCGTCCCATAATGCATCCTATCATGCATTGCCATAAAGCTACCAGTCATGCAGGGGAGGCGTCCGTGGCTGCGCTTCTGAACTTTGTGCCAGCAGAGCTGCCCACAACTCCGGCATTCCGGGGCTTGCAGGTCGACCTCGCCATTCGAGCACTCAACGCCACGTCTGGCCAGCCGACTGGGCCGCTGCTGTCGTTCGCGCCACTCGGGGCCACCGTGCACATCCTCGCGCAGGTGGCCACACCTGATGACCTGCAGGAGGCGACGGTACAGATCCTGCTGCCTGGCGGGCTGGAGCCGATTGACCGAAACCTCGATGAGGATGGCAACACAGCTGTGTGCCCGCTGCCGTTCTTCCTCCGTGCTTTCTCTGGCAGAGGAAATTCTTTCAGGCGTGCCAGCATCTTCTGGTTCCCCTCTTGCCCTCGTGTGGAGACTTCACCCAGAAATGTAACTTTCTTCGTGGATAGGTTGTCTCCAGGGACCCATGAATACTCATTCCTGGCAATCGCCGCTTCGCCAGGTGTGCGTTCTGCGATGATGCTTTCTGATTCTGTGCCAGCCTTTGCATGGTTTCTGTGACTGCGTCCTGGCGGGATTGTTGATTGGCTATGCATGCAGGTCAGTACACCGTGCCACCAGCAATCGCATTTGATGACAACCAGCCAGAGGTGACCGGCCTGTCGGCTGGCCAGAAGTTCACTGTGTGCAGAGCTGCAACATGCACACCAGCTGAAAGGGCAGCAGGTCAATCCCAGCAACGCCTGCCTTTGCGATGTCCAAATGATTGTAGTGGTGCAGGTTTGTGTGACACTGGCACCGGAGAATGCGTCTGCGACATCGGGTTTGCAGGTATAGATTGCGCTATGCTAACGGTATAACAATCAGATTTTTCGAGATCTAGATCAGGATGGCCTGAGCAGTTTTGATGTCATGTTACATTAGCAGGTGTTCTGTTCGCGTCAACTGGAGGAGTCAATTGAAATAGCAATGGTATAATGCCGGTCGAAATTACATCATTAATGTAGGCCAGCCTCTGCGTGTGGTGACGGTGGTAAGATGGTGTGGGGATAATTCTCATCAGGCGTTCCTCAGTTCCTCTGCTCAAGCCTTGATACACAACTTTTGTCATATAGACTTGTAATTTGTGAACATCGAAGACAGGGCCGGATCGATGCCTTCATCACCACCCGCAAAGTGTAAATCGTCATGTTGTAGGCTTGATAGACTGTGCTGGCCGGTGGGATCCGCTAGGATGATGCTCCTCACCTCACAGTTTGCAAAGTGCCTGCAGTCTTAGATTGTGAAATCAGCCGGAAGCATGCATGAGGAAGCTCACTGAGCAAAGGACTCTCATCATGGTGGACTGTGGAGTTCTTACCTGTGCATATGCTGCGCAACCTGAGGGTCGCAGTTGTGGCCAAAGTTTTGGAAGAATGAGTGTATGAATCCTGAATGTGACACAACAGCAATCTGCTTTTCAGGGCGGCTCATCAGCCACTCTGCAAACCTAACCCCTCGCTCCTGCATAACAATCCATGTGTATGATTTGGCTACAGCAGTGCTGAGAAGATGATGTTGGACTTTATCACCTGCCCTGCAGCAATTGCAGCAATCAAATGACAGACCCACAATGCATCGTCTTCATCGGCTGGGCATGATGCATACACTGTAGCAGCAGTTTGCATAGCAGATTTATTGCGATAATGATATTCTGCTACTGGGTGCTGTTTCCTCTGACTACTGTGAGCTAGGCAACCAGCAAAGTGCATCTCACCCCCATGGCATTGCGCTGCTCTCGCTCGTCTTCCTTCCAAAGAACATCTTCATTGTCCTTGATCTGGCTGAAGTCAACGCCAGGGAACTGCAACTTGATTTCAGAGATTGGCCTCCTGCACATGCGCTATCCCTGTATATTTGGTACCGTGCTACAGCCGCTGCACCTAGTACTGTTTACATACCCAGCCCAGCAATCGGCATGCACATCAGCTTGGCTGCTTCCTATTCTTTACACATCTGAAGTGATAGTTGACAAGGAAATGGGCTGTGTGCCAGTGGACAGGGATTCGAATGCAGCATCCGGGCCAGGGTCTACCGACAAACCTGCGTTCCTGGAGCATGGAAGCTATCCGGCTATGTTGATCTGTTCATGCTGCATATTTTCTCATCATACGTATGATGGTGCCCTTAAACTGAGCTGTACTTACTTAATTCATACATGCCGTTGCGGTTTTCACTCATCGCAAGCAGGACTTCTGGTCATGTTCAAGGCAATTCACTCTAGACCGCCAAACCTGCCATGCGCTCACAGCATTGCACGGTGCGTGCAAATATTCGGATAGAGGCTAACATGAAGATCAAATGGAGCGGCATAGGCTGGGTCTGTACCTTGCATCACATGGGTGCACCCCAAGCGTCTCTCTGCAAAGCTCGTGTGCAATGACAGGCGCGTTTGGCCTTCCCACTTCCATGTGTTCTGTACACTTTCCATCAATGTGGGAAACGGCACGCATAAGGACACCCTCTGTTGCATCATGCGATTTGGCCCCATGGTCGTGATTTCCGAACGCCCCCGCAGCCGTCTCTAGCGTCCGCGTTAAAGGAGAGGAGACGATGAGCTGTGCCTACACAAGATTAGTGCTATTGGGACATGGCAGCTTCGTGCAAAGCATGCTTAGGGGGAATCGTTTAGTTAGATTCTTTTCCATTGCAGTATGAGTTTATGTTGGCCATCAGAAGTCCCGTTTCTCTGCGGCGGGAACATGCCTGGAGAGCACGCTTCATGAGGTGGTCCTGAACAGCATGCGCTTGAGCCCAGCCCAACGACGTCAAATGAGCGTCATGATAGTCATAGCTCTTATATAGGGCGGGGTCTGCATGTTTGTACTCAAGTAACCATTGCTCGTGTCCATGAGGCTGGTGGCACTCAAACCGGCGGGGTTCAACTGCACATAGTAGCAAACGCACTTATACAACCCATGCGGATGCCCATAACCCGAACCAATACCCACACCTGGCAAATTATTGTGAAATCCATTGCCATGCCTGATGAAGTATACAACCTGCACGCATGTGTACAATGAGCGAGTTCGCACGCAACTCAATTAGAGATCGCAAAGCATACACCACCAGACACGCATCAGATCCCTGTAGGATTTGTAGTATAAAGATGGAAATGGCTGCGTTGCAAGCTGTGCCCTATGTCTGCCTTCCAGGCTTGCAGTGCTGGCTGAGACCTGACGCGACTTTCATGTCAACGTGTGGCCCACGGCAAAACCGTGCGAGGCAACTTGAACCCCATGCAAAACTATCTTATATCAGTGTAGACGTTCGCGCCTTTGTTGATCTATACGGGAATGCCAACAATGCAGTGGTCGGGGGCTTTGTAGCTGTGGGGGTTGCTTGCAATTCCAGCATCTCTTGAGCACTTGTGAGGTGCAATTGTCGTCACAAGCACTGGAATAGAGAAGAATCCGATCTAAATTTGGTACAAATTGGCGCTTCGAAGGTTGTATGGCAGTGATTTTGATGCGCACGGCGCTGTTGAATGAATAGTGTTTGTGCGTCAGTTTGGCATGCACGGCGTGCACGGCGTGTGTAGATATGGAGGATGATTGATTGGTTGGTCTGTTTCGAGACCTGTACGCTCTTGCGTTATGCGCCTGTGCACGTGCACGGCGTTACAGACACGTGGATTCGTCGGCACGGTGTGATAACGTACCGCCTCATCGGTGACACTGTGTGTTACACGGAGATGAACCCAAAATCCCGGCAGCGCCAAGGGGTAAATCACAACCCAACCCAACCCAAGCACACGACAAAACAACCAACATAGCAGATCAACTGCACACTCTAAACAGACGTCACACCCATAACCACCCACTGACCCAGACGTCCTACATAAACACCCAGACAACAGTAAAACAACTCACCAAACAACGCACAATGTCCCGCACGCGGCACCTGCAAATCACAAACACCCGGACACACACAGAGGCAGGCCCGTGGTCCCGGTTATCCGGAGATGTCAAGGTCCTTGTAGGATATGGCGAGTAAGTGTCACATTTATATTTACATTTACAGAACCGGCCCAGGAATCCAGCTCGCCCCAGAGCCATACATGCACCCCACACCGTCGCTAGACAAGCGCATCACTGGCCACCCCCCCTTGACGGCAAAGGCCAGCGCGCGGCCCCCCCCCTTCCCCCGGGGGCCCGCGAACCGAATGTACTGGGGCGAGAATGACTGGGGGTCAACCGCCAGTGCGGGTGAGGGCGGGCAGGTCAGTATCCGGGATCGTGAAGATTGGGAAAGGGGAGGGAGGGGGAAGCTGGCCGCAGGGGGATTGGCGAATAGAGCCAGGAGAGGGGCTGGGGAGGGTAGAGATGTCCAGCTTGGAGGGGGCGAGGGAACAGCCTGGCACGGAGGTGGCGGTTGTGGAGGCCAGTCCTTGCATAGCCCTGCGGAAGAAGA
>JAUMHO010005487.1:401-14243 GCA_032360965.1 Ulva armoricana | reverse complement strand
GAGCAAAAGCGATTTCATAGGTGGCCTTTTAAAACAAACTGTCTTGATCATCATTGACGGGATCACGGTTCAGCATCTCGATTACGGTGATCCCCAAAGCAGGCAAGAATCCGTACGGAGGTGGCACCACCACACTTAAGACACCGCTGAACATCCGCACCCACACGGCGGCACGATCCCACAACGTTTGGTGTGGATTCCAGATCTCTTCGAGCTCCGCCACTTGATCGAGTTCGAGCGCGGTGATGATGCCGGTTTCGTAGGCAGCCGCCATCAAGTCGGTGTAGCTCGGCTGACGGCCCAGGAAGTAGTTATTGGTGGCGAGGAGCTTCATCTCTTTACGAAGCACGCGGATCGCGAAGCGGAAGCGCTCCATCGGATCGAGCGTGATGACTTCTTGAACGGTGTCTTCATTCTCATAAACGAGGATCTCAATTTTGGGGCTCTCAAGGCGAGCCTTGAGCTTCTTAATAACGTTGCCCATCAACGTGATCTGGATCGGCGTATAGGCCGAGTACAGACGCTGACGGTGAGAGACCTTGCCCTTCAGCACTTTCTTCGTCACGAAGTCCGCACGCTCAGTGACGTTCACTTCAAACTGCGTGCGCAAAAACTGACGTTTTGAAACGTAGTCGGCCAGTGAGATCTCCCAGGTGTCGACGTCATCACGAATAAGTTCTTTGAGTTCGCTGGCGGCTTTCTCTGTCAACTCGCCGGCCCCGACGGCCGCGGTGAGCTTCTTCTTCAAGAGCGTCGAGTTAAAGTTTTCGTTCTGCTTGCGGAAGGCCGCCATCATCTCGCGGTAGTTCTCATGGAGGCACTTGCCGCGCGCACGCTTCACAGAGAAATCGCGCAAGGGGCGCATCTCAAGAGTCGCTTCTGTGGTGGCTGCCGTGAAGGAATCAGCGGCCGAACGGTCGGTATCTTTTTGCACGCCATAGGCGCGTAGCAATGATTCCAAGACCACATCATCAATCAAACCTTGCTGGCGAATGGCACGCAGAAAGAGATCGAAGTTTCCATCGAGGGACGTGTGGTTCGCCAGCTTTGTTCCCAACACACTGTTCAACCCAAAGGCGCAGGTCTCACCTTTTATTGAAGCAAACGCATCCAGCACATCGCGCTCAAGAATTGCGCGAGAAAGATTCATGCTATTGAGCGTGCGAATTTGAGATGAGCTCAGAAGGTTTGACTTCCCCTCACGGTCGTTCATCAGAGGATGCACGGCGGCCGCCTGCGCGAAAGCACTCGTGAGAAGTGTGAATAGGACTAGCCAGCGCACAGTGGGTCCTTTGGTCGTTTGGGGCGCCACTATAACGTGCCAAAAATTTTTATGTGAAAAGCCTGTAAAAAAGAAAGGGAGGTTTGCACCTCCCCCCTGTCTCAATACTGACGGGCACCAGTTCCTTTAACCGTCAGTACCAATAGCTGGCTCAATAGAGGGAGTAGGCTCGTCGGAGGGTTTCTTCAGGCGGCGACGGTGCGGCCAGATGGCATACCAAAACGCCAGCGGGAGAGATCCCACTAAAAGCACATACAAAAAACTACGCCAAGGTTCGCGCATACAACTCCAAGCACTGTTGTAACCCCGTCTCAAATTCCCCGATAGAGGGTGTTTTCAGAGTCAAAATTTGTAAGGAAAAATGACACCACTTGGGTGAAAAAGGGCCTTTTTGGCCCTGGCAGAGCTTCGACAAGCGGATTTGTCCGTCTACGAACACTCCATTTATGAGTAGCATTGAGGTCTATGGATATCCCTCAATCAAAATGGGCCCGCGGTTCTCGCTTATTGCGCCTCGCCGCTGACGTGGCGGTGAAAGAAGTCGGTGCACGGCTGCCTGGCAAGGCACTGGAGGCCGCCCAAAAGCTGAACCTACGAATTGAGCAAACCCGCCTGCTGGTGGAAACCCTCTCGCAGATGAAGGGCGCCGCCATGAAGGCCGGCCAACTCCTTGGTCTCGAAGGCAACGACCTGCTTCCTCCGGAAGTCGTCGAAGTGCTCTCTCGCCTGCAATCCGACGGCGATCCGCTTGCGACGAGTGAGATCGAAGTCCTCATCCGCAACGCCTGGGGACCTGAGCGCTACAACGAATTGAAAAACCTCTCTGCTACACCGCTGGCCTCGGCCAGCATCGGGCAAGTGCACACGGCAGTCTGGAAAGATCGCAAGATCGCCATCAAGGTCCAGTTTCCGGGCGTGGCCCAGACCATCGACAGTGACGTGGCCCTGCTGAAGAACGTCGTGGAGAAATTAATCTTCGTCACGCGCAAGAAGACTGAGCTCGGCGCTCTCTTCGAAGAGATCCGTCAGACCCTTCATCAAGAAACGGACTACCTCGCGGAAGCGCGCTTCATGCAGCAGTACCGCGACAACTTCCAGCAACTCGGCGGCTACCTCATCCCCGCTCCGGTCATGGAACTTTGCACGCCCGGTGTTCTGGCGATGGACTACCAGCCAGGTCAAAAACTCAAGGACTGGGTCAAGTACGCCAGCACAGAAGAAAAACAGCTCCTCGGTGAGCGCATGATGAGCCTCTTCCTGCACGAATACCTCGCCTGCGGCCTGGTGCAGACGGATCCGAACTGGGGCAACTTCCTGGTGGCGCCAAGTGGAGAACTCGTGGTGCTCGATTTCGGTGCGTGCAAAACCTATTCACCGGAGTTCCGCACGACCTACCGAAAGGTGCTCTCCCACTCGATGCATCGTCGCAAGAGCGAACTGATCGCTGTCTCGCAAGACTTTGGCCTCATCGATCCGCGGGAAGAAACCGAAGCGCAAGAAGCCTACCTGCACATGATGGACGTGGTGATCGCGCCCTTCCGCCATGTCGGTATTTTTGATTTCGCCACGGAGACCTACTCACAAAATTCCAAAGACGCCTCACTGGCCTTCGCGAAGGCGCTAAAATTTAGTCCTCCACCGCGCGACTTGATCTTCCTCCACAGAAAACTCGGTGGCGTCTTCCAAACGCTCAAGCGCATGGAAACGAAGTTGGATCTGAGGGTGGTGTGGGAAAAGATGATGCTGGAAACGACTTAGAAAAAAAGGGCCCCGTGAGGGGCCCTTTTTGTTTTTAGTTGCGGCTCATGATGAGCATCATCCGGAGTAAGTGATCATCGGCGAGGTAGCCACCATCAACGAACATGGTGATCTTCTCATTACCTAGCGCAAGAATCGGAGCCAATGCCGCCGGCAAGTCTTCCGCCTTCGCTTCAGGGTTCGCTTTGCGAATGTTCACGATGGCTTGCGCGATAACCTTGTTGAGGCCAGTCATACGAGCGACCGCGCCTTCAAGTGCGGCGATCGGTGCGGCGTAGAAGGAAGCCACTGCGGCCGGGAGCTGGTCTGCTGGAATTTCAGCCACGATGGTTACGTAGGCGAGTTGAACCAGGTTTTCATCCAATGCTTCCACCGACTGACGCTCTTCACGCTGAGTGATTAACTCTTTGGCGATCAAGTTTGAATCTTGCGCAAAGAAGCGAGCGATAGCCGTACCGTTCGTACCTTTGAACTCGGCTCTCTTCACAACCCAGGCTTCGTTGATGTTCGTGGTCGGTCCACCGATGGTCACATCGAACATGTCGTGCTTAACCCAACGATCCTCAAATTCATCGGATGCAGAGCTCAATGAGTTCTTCACCGTCCGAACCATCAACTCGCGGAAATCCGTCTTCACTTTATTGATACCGAGAAAGCGGTTAAGGCCCGAATGAAGCGAGCGCTGGATCTGATGGGAGTCACCCACATTAACAACAAACGGAATCTTCGTCGTTGAGCCATCGGCAAGAGAAAACTCCATCTCTTTTTCAAAGCTATTAGTAATGAATGAAGTCAATGTGCTCTGAACTTTTTCGCCAAAGCCCGGGTAGTCCATGAAGTTGTTACGAACATCATCGAATGATGTGATGCCAAGAACACGCTTCGTGAGGTAATCCACGGCCAAAACCTTATCCATCCACACACCACGCACAGAAATCTGCGACGGGTCGGCGTTCAACTCACCCGGCAAGGTTGAATCAAAGCGCATGTTGTTAAAGAACTTACCCGCCTGGCCGATGGCTGCGAAGTTAGGATTAATTGATGCCAAGTTCTCTGCAACCTCTTCAGCGTAGCATGACTCTGCATCCTCTGATCCAATCTGCGCCAGAGGTGCGATCCCGGCAACTTTGTTCGTAGAAGTATCAGCCACCAAGCAGTGGACATCGGGCGTCGTCAACACCTCGAGGTAGAAGTCGAGGGCCACTTGAGCTGCACCTTTCAATTCAACAAAGAAATCACGGTTCGAGCGCTCGATCTCACGACGCTCTTCTGTCGGAGCGTTCGCGATTCTCTGTTCCCAGTTCGCGGTGACCGTCCACGGGTACTTCGACGATAGGCGATCGTAGATTTCGAAGAAGCGACGTAGACCTTCGAAGGTGTACTCCACACCAAAGTAGTAGCTCACATCGCCGCCGTACTGATCGAAATTCAAGCGACGGTTACGCAAGTTGCGCTTCGAGTAGTTCTCTTTGTAGTTCTTGACGAAGTTAAGAGCGATCTCCTTAAGCCCTGAGCCGTCGTCAAAGCGCTTACAGCCTGGGTTCACTTCTACGTGCTCATCGGTGCAGTACTGGAAGCTGCGCAACTGCGCGTCTTCGCCGGTCTTCTTGAGGTCTTCGATCGTGAGGTTGTTGCTCAAGACACGCTTCGAGCCGTCTTTCAATTCAACTTCGCGGTTGTAGCCGAAGCTCAAGGCGGCCAAGTCGTACTTACCCATGACTGGGAGTTGGTTCAAGCTCGTTCCGGCGTAGTCCATGACTGATGAGTACGTCACTTCGCGTTTGATACCAAGTGAGTTGCGCTCGTTAGCATTGTAGTAGTTGTTCTTGTCTTCAGAACCAGAGAAGTTGTGGCGCAAGCCGAGGTTGTGGCCGAACTCGTGCACCAAGGTCGGTACCCACACGTTGGGCATGAGCACGGTGATGACTTTATCTTTCTCTTCGTCAGACAAATCGTTCCACGGCTTGAGGGCTTCGATGCCAAGGGCTTCCGCTGAAATGCTATCACCGAGGGCGTCGTTCCAGTTCACCATGCTGGTGTGGTAGAAGCACTGGTGGCTCATGATATTAAGCTTTGCCTTCGCGATCTGAGAGTCTGAAAGGTCCTGTGGATTCTTTAACTGGTTGACCCAGTGGCTCAACTCTAGTTTGCGACCTGGGTTGAACATCTCTTTCTTGATGTCACGAGAGACGGTGCTCATGTTGACGTCCCTCACACCGACTTGGCGTTGCACAGGTGTCGACATTTGCTTAGAGAAGCGGCTGAGTACGTTACGTTGAGTATTAATGCGGCTCTGCTCTGTTTGATCGATGGCCTCGCCTGCTGTGACAGTCATGCGAGAAGCGATTTCAGCATTGACCTGGGCGCTTTCTGCGCGAGTGCGCTCTTCAAGGAGTTCATCGTAAGTATCTTGAATGTATTTACGGATAGTGCCGTAGTACATAACCGTTTGAGCTTTAACGATCTCACCAGTGCGTGGGTTGGCAATTGATGGGCCGTAACCAATCACACCAGATGCCTGTGGGTCGTCTACGAGGATGATGAAGTTGTTACGAACATCGCCGATATTCTTGCCGCGGCCATCTTCCAGCTTGATCTTCATGTCTACGCCGGCGTGCTCAAATGAGTTGTTGATGGTGGCGATCGCTTGCTGTGTTGACGAGAGAACGCTCTCCATCCCCGGCTTGTAGAACGCGTCGTTCAAGTAGTACGTGACTTCTTTACGAGCTGGATTCCAGCGATTAATGAGAGTCTGTTTTGAATCAACCGTAGTGCGGTTATCCGCAGTCAACTTCATCACGTCAGTGGTGAAGTAACCGAAAGTGTTCTGGTCTTCGAAAGGGTACTTAACCGCTTTGTAATCCTTATTTGCGACGGTAGAAAGCTTCGCGAAGGAGTAGAAGTAGTTAACTGTGAACGCCATATTGCGAAGGTCAGCAAAGGTCTCAACATCTGCGCAGGCGATGTCGGCTTTCCAAGTCTTCTGGATATGAATGTTGACCGCGTCTTTCTCAATTTTCACATCTTTGACAATGGTCTTGCCGTCGCCGTAGCACTTGCCGAACGCGTTCGTGAGTTGCTCAGGCAAAGAGTTGGTTTCCACCAGGTCCAAAGAACCGAAGTCGATTTTAACGTGCTTCTTGGTTTGCCATGGCTTGTCGTCGACTTCTTCTTCTGTGTTGCCACAGTCGCCGAACTGGTCTTCCTTACAACGGAAGTCTTTGTGTTCGACATCGAACTCCATGACTGGGCTGAAGTTGTTGCGGTTACCAGAGAAGCGGTCTTCGCGAGGAAGCTCTTCGACGATGAGTTTTTTCTCTTCGAACTTGAAGGTCACAAGCTTCTGCTCGCCCATCCAGTAAGAACGAGAAGCCGTCACGTCCTTCGGTGTTTCACCGACAGAGGGAACGTAGATACAAGGATCGTTCGGGTCTTGGCACGGCATGGCCGCCTTCGCCGAGACACTTTCTTTGTACACTTCTTCATACTCCTTCTCTTTCGCGCAGCTAGCGACGAGAGCAGCGAGTAGAAGTACCGGTGTGAGCAAATTCAAATTTTTCATGTCCCTTCCCCTTTCTTCCTAAAATACCCAATACAGTGATGTATAAAATGTAGATGTGTTGTTATTGAAAATTTCTAAGCTTTGATCTGGTCCCTGCTGGAGACGCTGAATAGAGCCAGCGTTAGTCCAACCCGCTGCCACAGTCAGACCCTGTCCAACTGAGTAACCGATTTCACCAGCAGCTTGATAGCCCGGATCGCGGCGAGTTCCGCCGTAAGACCAAGCCTGGGCGTAAACAAGCACAGGCTGGAGGTAAAGATTGTCTGTAATACTTACGACACCCACGAAAACTTGTTGGGTGGACCACTCAACATTCTTATTTCCTAGACGGTTTTCTTCGTAGGTCGAAAAATTTCGGGTGAGCTGGGGCTGGTAGATAAATAGGACTGATGGTGACACATTGACCATCATGACTGGGACCAAACTGACACCAGCAAGCTTGGTATCACGGTCGCGAGATTCCCGGCTCAAAGGAAGGTTTAAGCGAACTTGTTGTCCGAAAGTGAACTTGCCAGTATTGCCCCAAAAGCGATTGTTAACCCAAGCCAAAAACCCATCTTGCGGCTTGTATTCCTGGCCCTGAGTGAGTTCTTTGAAGCCCCCCACATAACCGCGCAAAAGATGCGCATCTTTAATCCGGTAGTTAAGAGTCAAATCAGCCGAAATTGACTGCTCAGACTCAGCACTCGTTTGACGAGCAAAGTTCGAGTTGTAACCCAAAGATGAGTTGCCCGATAGCTTCGGCACTTTGTTCGAACTCAAGTTCTGTTGCAACGTCGACTGCGCGTGGGCAAGACCCGCAGAAACGATCATCAAAAAGGTAGCAATAAACAGGCGCATGAGGTTCCCCTTATGGCGCCCAAATCCGTTTAGGCCTAGTCGCAAAAATCCTTTGCAGGGTTCTGCATGCAAAAACCGGGCTAAACGCTCAGGAATAATGTAAATGTAAGTAGATTTAAGATGTTGCCCTGCAAAAATGTTTTGCAAGGCCTTGAAATACTGTCAAATTTTTAGACAGTGCTACAGATCCTTCAACACAACCCGTGCCAAACGTCGGATGTCGGCCTCGAGGGTCGCGCGATCATGAAACTCCTGCTCTTCGGGCGGAAGCTGGCAGAAATGGTTCGAATACATCAGGGCCAAATGAACGACGTTTGAGAAAATCATCTTCACCGCCCAGAACATATTGGCTTCGCTGATCTCGCGAGCCAATTCGTGCTGGATGGCTTCTGCGAGCGCCAGGCCGCCGGGTGGGCCAAACTTTTCTTCCTCGTCTCCACACTCTGATTCGGGCCCCCAGCCTTTTTCTGAGAGCAGCATCTGAAAGACCGAGCGCAGAATGTCGGAGCGCTCGAGGAAGTAACCGAAGATCCACACCGCCAAGTCCTCGACCTTCTCCTCTGGCCGCTCGTTACGACGGGCACGGATGTGGTTACTCGTTTCGCTAAAGACGAGCTCGATCACTTGCAGGAACAGCTTCTCCTTACTCATGAAATGGTAATTTACCGCTGCGATGTTAACACCTGCTTCCGCGGCGATATGCCGGACCGACGCTCCCTCGTAGCCTTTACTGGCAAAGAGGGCGCGCGCCGTGTGGAGTATCTTTTCCTTCGTTTCGTGAAGTTGCGTCTCAGTCATGTCGTTGCTCCCTGAGTTGAGTCTTCCACTTCAGCACTCACTTTGGAAAAGTTTCTCAGGCCCGGAAGCTTCATGAGGAGCTTCATCCAATCCTCGATGATCGCCACCGCTGGAGGAATAAACACTAGAGTGAAAATTGTCCCGGTGGTCAATCCCCACGCCATCGCCATGGTCATCGGAATCAGCATGGCATCAGCACCACCGATGCCGTAAGCCGTCGGGAAAAGACCTGCCACCGTCGTGAGGGATGTGGTGATGACGGCACGCAGACGTTGACCTGAGGCCTGCACAAGAATTTCCTCTAGAGGGAGCTTCCCTTCCTTGCGGAGTACGTTAATGAACTCAATCAACACGATCCCGGAGTTCACGATGATTCCGGCAAGGCCGATGATGCCAATCAGTGCCATGAAGCTGACGGGGCGCTGGTGCAACGAGAACGAAATGAAGAAACCAATCAGACCCAAAGGAATCGTGAGCATGATCACAAACGGCATCAAGAAAGAACGGAACATGAACACCATAAGAGCGAAGATCCCGATCATCGCCAACACCATCGCATCAAAGAGCGACTGCAATGACTCGGCGGTGCTCTCGTTTTCACCACCTTGCACCAACGAGACTTCCGGATACTTGAGCTGGAGCTCGTCCCACTTCTTCTTCAGGATTGCATTGGCCACCGGTGACGTCATCTTCACGCCGTCCACACCGGCCGTAATGGTCCGCGCGCGCTTGTAATCAAAGCGTTTAATCTGCGGGGTCCCCGGCTTCGCTTCAAACTTCGCGATGCGGCCCAATGGGACGAGGTTGCCCTGCTTATCCATCACCGGAATCTGGCTGAGATCTTGGTAGTTCTTGCGGTTGTCGTCCTTGAACTTCACGTTCAAGTTCACTTCTTTGTTATTTAAAGTCACGTCCGAGATAAACAATCCACCCATAGCGGTGCGAACCGTGGTGCCGATGTCGGCCACACTCACCCCCAAGCGATCGGCCAGCGGATAATCCACATTCACGAGCACTTCATCGGAATCGATCACGTCTTCGATGTTGAGATCGAGGATACCTGGTGTGGCACCTAAGGTCTTCATCACCTCATCGATGACCTCTTGGTTTTTCACAGCATTGTTAGATCTAAACGTCGCGGAGACTGCGGCTCCCACTGGTGGACCGTTCACCATTTCTTCGAACACCACTGTGCCATAGGCTTTCGTATCGATGCCATCGCGCAGGCGCTTCAAAAACTCCGTGTACGGAACATTGTATTTTGCATGGTCGGTAGCGTAGATCATGAGAAGGCCCTGGTTATCGCCTTCTCCACCTTTCGCATCATCCGGACGGCCCTTGGTTGTACCAGCACGTGCCACCACTTCGCGCACGTACTCTTTCCCTCCAACCTCAAGTACCTTGCGGCTCAGGTCAGAGACCATCGCACGGGTTTTTTCGAGTGTGGTTCCGACGGGGGCTTCAATCCGCCCCATGTAGATTTCAGTGTGCTCAGCGGGGAACAGCATGAACTTGTTGAACATCCCATTAATCACCATGGAGAACACGACAAGCCCGAGCATGGATCCAACCGTGATGTAACGATGACGAACCACCCAGCGCATACCGTTTTCAAATTTCGCGCGGTAAGGTGCGAACCAGTCCTTGCCACCTTCGCTCGTCAACTTCACGCGGTGACCTACGAAGGACAGACGCATGGGCAGGAAGAAGAAAGACTCGAGGAGAGAAATCAAGAGCGCGATCGTCACGACGATCGGAATCGCCATGATGAACTTCCCCATGATCCCTTTGGTCACCAGCATCGGCAAGAATGCGGCGATGGTAGTGAACGCGGTCGCCGTGATGGGCGCCCAGAGGTCGACGATGGATTTCACCAACGCATCGTGGGTTTTCATCCCTTTCCGTCTTAGGTCGACGAAGTTGTCGGTGATCACGATCGAGTTATCCACCAACATCCCCATGGCGATAATGAGCGCCAGAATCGTGATGGAATCGAGGTTCATCCCAAACATCGGCATGATCCCAAGGGTCGTGAGGATCGCCAGCGGCAACGAAATCGACGCCATGACACCTACCCAACCGGGAATGAAGAAGAGCAGCACTCCAATCACAATCACGAGGCCGGAGATGGCGTTCGAATTGAGCGTATCGAGTTTCGCTCGTACGCGGTTGGCCTCGTTGTTATAGACCTGGAACTTCACCTCAGAGTGGGCCTTCTGGTAGCGTTTTACGACTTCGAAAACCGAGTCAGCCAACTTAATGGTGTCCTCACCGGCTTTTTTATTCACGATCAACAAAACTGCTTCTTCACCGTTCCAAGTAGCCAAAGTTTTGGGCTCTGCTGCACCATCAACCGCACGCGCCACATCTTTCAGACGAATGATCTGCCCAGCGAAGTTAGAGCGGATCACCAGATTGCCGAGTTCTTCGGCGTTCTTAACCTTCGCATCCAAGCGCACCAGTCGCTTGGTGGCATCTTTCATGTCTCCGCCCGGCGTGGAGATGTTGCGCGCCTGGGCCTTGGCGAGAACCTCGGCCACGCCAATGTTGAGTGACTCAAGCTTCGCCATGTCGAGCTCAACCGTGAACTCACGCTCACGGAAGCCGCTCGGGCGCACGTCTTTCACGGCTTCGATGTCTTCGATTTCCTCTTTCAGTAGATCGGCAATCCGATCACGGAGGCGATCATCTCCTGAGCCCACAACGGCGATCTCAATGGCCGGAAACTCCGCGCTCTTAATTTCCAAGAACGCAGGTTGCTGCTCGAGATCCGGTGGCAGTTTTGAAACGCGCTGGACCGCTTTCTGCAAGTCATCCATCGCTTTGACCTCGTCCACGTTATCCATGTCGATCCGAACCACAATCTGGCTCTGTCCGATCTGAGACACCGACTTCACGTCCTTGATCCCGGTCACACCACGAATTTCATCTTCAATCGGCTTCGTGATCAGCGCCTCGATGTCTTCCGGGGAAGCACCTTTGTATTGGGTCGTAATCGTCGCAATGGCGAAATCCACGGCTGGCCAGGACTCCGCATTCATGCGGCTGAGCCCCTGCAATCCGATGACAACCATGAAGGACATCAAGACGAGAGTGAGCTTGTAGTTGCGAATGAAAAAATCTGCAATGTATTTCATGGCTAAATCCTGTTGAACTCACAAGGCGTCTCGGTGAAGACAACCAGGTAGTCCAAAATGGTGTTAATGATTTCAAGTTGAGTATTGACGGTCGTCAGGTTCGAATTCAAAAGCGCGTCTTGATCGAGGATCAAGTCGTTGACGCTGACTCGCGCCTCGCGGAATTTGCGGTTCTGCACGACGAGGCGACGTTCGAGCGCTTCGGTGTTTTCTTTCTGGGCGCGCACCACATCCGTCAAGAGGGCGATCACCTTCACAAGTTGCTGATGCGTGTTCGTCAGATTGGCATCGTTCTGATTGATCTGCGAATCGAAACGTTTCTGTGCGAGCAACTCCTGGGTCTGGCGAGTCTCGCCTTTGCCGATCGGAATCACCAGCTGCAGACCCGCCGAATAGCCTGCGCGGTTATGATCCTGCCAATCATCAAACGCCGCACCATACGAGCCACTGTTCACGCCATTGCCATTGTCCTTGCTCGCGACACCGGTCGTTTTCACCGAGCCCACGAACTTGAGATCAACCTCGTCGTAGCTCGATGCGAGCTTGCTCTGCTCTCTCTGCGTTTGGCGAAGAAGCTTTGTGACGTCGTCGTACCGTGTGTACTCGAGGGGAACACTTTTTTGTGAGGCAATGACATCCGTGCAGGCCAGGACGTTTTTGATCATGTCCGGCACATTGTAGGCGGCCAGAGTGATTTCTTTGCCCTGAAGTTCAGGCAAGAGTGTCTTCAATTGTTTGAGAAGAATTTCTCTTTGGTAACGATAGTAAAGTGCTGATCCCTGACGAGAGGCAACCTGGGCTTCGTAGCGGGCGACCTCACCTCCGTCTGTCACGCCGGCTTTCAATCGCGCACGAGCGTCGGTGAGCTGCGCTCCGGAGATACTCTTCAGGCCTTCGTAGATTTTGATCTGTTCGTTATTGGCCACGAGAGACCAATAGGTACGACGCAGTGAAATCGCAAAGGCCTTGCGATTGATATCCCGCTCAAGTTCGGCACGCTCCTTATCGAAATTGGCCGACTGGCTCTGCGCCTTACTCAAACGACCCAACAAATCTTTCCAAAGATCGACCTGTAGATCTAAGCGTACTGTTGAAGTTGAAACATCACGAAAGGTTCCGTTCGGAGTCATGGCACTTCTCTGGTCTGCGCCAACGCTCGCACTCATCGATACGCCGCCGCGGAACGCCTGGCGAACTCCGACTTGACCCGTTTTTGTGGGACTCCAAATAGGCTGGAATTGAATGATCGCCTTCTCACGAGTTTCGCCGTAAGCGGCTTCGCCGAAAAGCTCGGGACGAAATTTGTCCTGCAACTGCTCAGCCTCGGCCTTGCTTTTAAGAAACGCAGCCTCGATTGATTGCCATTCTGGAGACTTGTCTTGCGCCAACCCATTCAGGGTAGACTCACTGAGTGTGAATGTGTCTTGTGCATAGGAGAATGGAGCCACTGTTAACGTCAGCGCGATCCACAAAAATGGTTTCATGAGATATCCTTAATCAAACGATCGTTTGAATCATACGTTTGACGCATTCTAACCCTGTTTCGTTTAAAAACTCAACATAGATGTTTGAAAAGACGCTCAATTTAGAAATAAGGTAAAAACATGCGGATTTCTTAGCTTTTGCAGCAGATCTCAGGCCCAATATTATTTATTGCTTTGCATTAAGCATTAGACATGGGAAAGACAAGCACGACTTTATCTCCCCCTGCGCGCCATCCGCAGGCATAAAGGAAGAGCAGTCAATAAAGAGGACAAATTATGGCGAACGATAAAATTATTGATCAGGCCGTCACTGACAAAGTTATGAACTGTGAAGTTCAAGACGCCACCGGACTCAACGACTTCCAAAAAATTCCCGATCGCCAAGGCATCGCGATCCCACGCGTGGGCATCAATCGTTTCCGTGTGCCTCTCACGTTCAAGCATCGCGACGGCAGCGTGATGAACCACGACTGCGAAGCCAGCATGTACGTGAATTGCCCGGCGGGAAAGACCGGCATCAACATGAGTCGCCTCTGCTCCATTCTTCAGAATGAAGCGGCCAACGCCCCTGTCACTCAGAAATTCTTCCGTGGTGTTTTAAACCGCTACCGCACCGATCTTCGTGACTACGATCACGAAGAGAAACTCGACGAAGCTTTTCTTAAAGTTCAGTTCAGCTATCCAGTGAAGCAACTTTCTCTGAAGAGTAACAACTGGGGATGGCAGTACTACCGCACGATCGTCGAAGCGCGCGAAACAAAAGAGCGCGGCTTCGAGAGCTACATCACACTTGAATACGAGTACTCGTCGACTTGCCCGTGCTCACTCTCCATGGCGAAACAGTACGAAGCGGATTTCGCGGCCGGTGTGACGGACGAAGGTAACGGGATTGGCGTGGCCCATGGCCAGCGTTCTCGGGCCACTGCCAAGATCAAGGTCGCCAAAGACGCGACATTTGGCATCGAAGACTTGATCGAGATC
>JAUMHO010005476.1:0-14247 GCA_032360965.1 Ulva armoricana | reverse complement strand
CCCGCGGCAGGAACCGCCCCAGCGGCGTCGACGGGTCCGTGTAGAGCCGCGCCTCGTCAGCAAACGCGGCCTCGGACGGGAAGAACTTGATCGCGTACGGCAGATCCGATCGGCGGTCCCGCGCAAAGTGCACCACCGACTGCCCTGCAAATCACACAGGCCTTGCCACACTCAATGGGCAGCATGCATGGTGATCTTACATGAAAGAGACGCGTTTCATCTACATTCGTCTCCTGCATATGCACGTACCTCCGACGATGCGTGCGGACATGCCCTGCTGCAGGACCAGTCCATCGAGGATGTCAGAATGCAGAGCCTGCAGGGTGTCCAGCTGGTACTCGATGTACTGCTTGCGACTTGTCAGTGGAGCGCCCAGCGCCGGCGGCGGCCGATCGGGAAGCGGGGTGGTGTCGAACGAGGATGGCGCTGCGGAGGGCAGGCTGGCTGCGCTGCAAGGCCACAGCCCGGCGTCGGCGGCTGCCGCCGCGTCGGTAAGGAGGAGCGCGCGCGGCAGCTGTGTGACGGTATCGTCCGACAAGAGGCTGTGCACGATTCCGCTGGCGAGAGGCGCATGCGGCCCAGAGCGGCGTCGGGGCGCGCGAGGGATTGACCGGTGGGTCTGCAGGTCGAACGACATGATTGGCGGCGGCGGCAGCAGCGGTTGGCCGAGCATGTCTTTGTACGCCGCACATATGCTTTGTTCACACATGGGTGCGTGATGCCGGGCAGGGTAGGTGACAGCGATTTGGAAGGGGGTGAGCTCGGACGCACGGGTGCTGGCGGTGGACTGCACCGCGAGCTCCGCAGGCGACGAGCGAGAACTTCGTGTGGACATTGGGTCAGCAGTTCCGGATCCCTCTGCCGGCTTGCCCTTTACATGCTGTGCATGCGGGCGCGACACTTCCTCCGTGTCCTGTGCCGCTGGTGGCGGCACTGCCAGTTGCATTGGCTCTGGCGCGGATGCTGCCGCCGGGGCCCCCAGCGCCACCTGCACAGCGACGTCTGGGATGCCACCGCGGCCATCCCGGCTCCCCCCGAGACTGTCGGCGGCTGAGGTGTGCGCGTACGCCAGCCCATCTGTTGTTGACACATCCGACCGCGGCGATTCCGGAGCTTCTGCGGCCCGGCTATCGGGCGGAGCCGGGCCTGCAGCGACGTGGGGCGCTGCAGGCGCAGCCGCCTGGGCAGCCGCACCCCCCCCGGCCGCAGCAGCCGCAATGCCGCCGTACGTGGAACAGTCAGCGCCTGGCTGCGCTCCACTGGCCGTTGCGCCATCACCCCCGGCTGCCGTCCGCCGCGAGGGTGTGGACGCCGCAACCCCATCCGGGAGCCCGGCTTGTGACCCCAGCTCCACATGCGTGCTGCCACCGCTGTGCACTCCAGGGCCCTCCGCGCCCGTCACAACGCACTCCGCAGTAAACAGCAACCCTACATCGCCGTCACTGCCTTCCCCGACCCCCGACCCTTCAGCAGGCGCCGCCGCGGCGCCCGTCACAGCGGCAGGCATGCTTCGGCGATCTGCTGCCGCAGCCATGATGCCCGACGGAGCAGCAGCATCGCCATCACCTCCTCGCGCCGTTCCCGCTGCTCCAGCATCTGCAAGCTGCCGCAGCGGACCGCGGCCTGCACCGGGATTCACAGCCGCCGGTTCCGTCTCCGCCTTGTGCCGTTGCTGCCCTGCACTCGCTTCATCCCTGCCATGCTGAGCCTGCTCTGCATGCTCCAGCGAGGAGCGCGCTGCGGTCGGCACGTCTGCGGACGACAGGTCCGCGGCCGGTGCACCCGCAGCCGCCGGGTGCCCGTGCTGTGTGCTGTGCTGCGTGCTGTGCTGTGTGCTGTGCTGCACACGGAACTCCGTCTGCGGCATTGGCTGCAGGCCGAGCACGAGCGAGTTCAGGGAGGGGGTGGGCTCCTTTGGCAGGTGGGCCGCACGCGTGGCTGCAGGGGCATCCATCGGCACCGACCGCCCAGGGGGGTTGGCAGCGGCTGAAAACTGACCGACTCTCGGGCTGTGCGGCCCTTCCAGAATCGGCACCAGGCCAATAGAGGCGGGTGGGTGGGATGTTACATCGACGCGGCAGTGGCGAGGGTCATGCGTGTGAGGAGGGTGGCTCTGCCGGGGACCTGCGGCTTGCACTGGGTCGGTGGCGTTGGTGGCCTCAACCTTCGGCGCCTGTGCCTGCACCAGTCGACCTTGTAGCCACACGCATACCCTGGCCGCCAGCAACCACATCCTTCAGATTCGACACAGCAGGAGGTGTCCCCGGCCGAAAGAGCACAGCGTGCACAGCGCACCGCTGCCACCGCGGCTGGGCACGGACTCGAGCACAGGAGGGGATGGAGCGTTTGTATTGCAGAGGGCACCGTACCTGCTGCCTCCGCCATCGCCTCCGTACCCAGATCCAGCACACGGCGGCCGCCGCAATCACCGCTACAAGCACTACGGCCACGGCCACCAACAACCCTGCCGAACGCGGCGACGCCCCGCTCTCGTCCGCCACTTCATTGAACCCCTCAGACACCATGCTCCCCTGCTGCGGCAGCTGCGAGATCTGCGCCGTCGCGTACTCGCTGCTGGCTCCAAGTTCTTCCCGAACTCTGACAAAGGCGGGGTCGCCCGGCGACAGAAACACCTGCCCACCGCTCAGTGTGGCCGGAAACGCAGCCCCCCCGGCTGTAGCTTCGGCCCGCGACCGCACGGCGATGGGGTCCACTGAGCGCTCCTGAACTTTGTCCCACACCGCAGGCAGGCGGCTGAGGGAGCCGTCGCGCTTGCTCGAAAACACGTGGCATCGCTCGTCGTCGGCCACGACGCTGCGCATGTTGAGTGTGAAGTCCTGGATCGCAGCCGGCTCAATCTCCAAGCTGCAGTCGTGGAACCACGCCACCGCAGGTGAGCAACCGGGGGTGGCTGGAGTGTTCCCGCAGGCTGCCCCGGCCGCGCGCAGAGACATAATCGCCCCGAGGTGGCCTATCGAGCTGGTGCGGAACGTCACGTGGTTCAGGGTTGCCGTCGATCCTGCCGCAACCCTGATGATGCTGAAAGCTTCAGAACGGAAGCCCGTCAGCGTCGTATCTGCATGCTGGCGCAGTTGGGTTGTGGATCACCTATTTGGATTCACGCCGCAGCGCGCATGCTGTGCATGCCATCCAGCGGCTGGCGCTCATCAAGGCGCCGTGGTGGCGCGGCCATGCACATGTCACCCTTGGGCCCAGCACAGCGCAGCACAGCATGGCCACTGTGTCGTGTGCTGTATCCCATGTATCCACCCTAGGGAACAGCGAGGTACGACACCTGTCATGGAACCAGCTGGAGCAGATCTGATTGGATTCAGAGCCAAGCACCTGAAGCGTCCTGTGACCGTTTGATTACCCGTCCGCGGCGAAACAAACAGTTCCCTATGACGGAGGTTCACCAGCAACTAGTATCAAGACAAGGGGGGCGGGGGCGCACCGGAGGCGTAGAGCCGGCCTTGCTCGGCGACCGCGACGCCGGAGCTGCTGAGCTGATCCCCTTGCAGCACGCTGCCTGTCACGTACAAGTTGGCGCCGTACGTGGCCAGGAGGGTCGCCCGCCGCTCCACCTCGGGGGACGGCTCGGTGGACAAGGTCTTGACGATGTGGAAGTTGGCCAGCCACAGCAGCGGCGACTCGCTGTGAACCTCGCTGTGAACCTCTAGGAAGCTCCCATGGACTGTGATCTGGCACATGACCCGCTGCGGCGGTGGCTGTGCCGCATCAGCAGAGGGCCCGGCGGTGCTGCAGTCCCCCTGCAAGGCAGCGGCCGGACCATCGGCATGAATGTAAGAATGTAAAAAAGCTGACGCTAAGAGTATATAACGGATGGGCATCACGCACGCCCGAAACGGGCAAGGTGAATACACCTTGGCGGAGCATACTCTTTCACCTTCAATGGGTATGCTCCGCGAAACGGGCAAGGTGAATACACCCATTCACAAGAGCCCCGCCGTGCCCGTATGGCAACCGCCATGTCCCCATGGCGGCACATGCACCTCCAGGGGCACACAAAACGGGTAGCCCCTCACAGCCAACGCTGGCCTCAATCACGGGGCCTACCGTGCAAATCGGATGGGTCACGTGCGAGGGCTACGCATGGGGGGGGGGGGCTCCGTGTGGGGGAAACGCTGCACATCTGGTCAGTGCCCCGGTGGGATGCGGTGAAAGCATGCGGACAGATGCATGTGGCACATGGATCGGAGTGCGGTGGCAGGCTTGCGCATGCAGCGACAGACACACTGACAGGGTCCTAGCGGGGCGCCGTGTGAGTACCCGGGCGTGAACGGCACATTGCGCGCTGCCCCGACGTGCCGTCGAGGCGCCGCCATTGGCAGGAGGGGATGGCTTTCGCGGGTGGAGTGGCGCAGTGGTGCCGGCATGGTCGAGTCGGCTGGGATGGTCTGAGTCGTACATGTTCTGACGATGCTAGCGGCGTTTGGTGCGCGAGGGTATGGAATGACAGCTGCCGGTTTGATGGACCCATGAGGGATGTGCAGGTTCTCGCCACGCCTCTGCGATAGCGGGTGGTGCCTGTTGAAACAGCTGGTCAACGCCCCAGTCCGGCCCTGTGTCCGATCTGGTAACGAGACAATGGAGCATACCCATATCCACCCCCGCCACCTCAACACGGTTCTCCTCCATGGTAGAGGCACCGTCTAGGCGTGTTTGAGCTCCTGTTTAGTCGGATGTCAACGCAGCAATTGAGCACTGCGGACGTCCCCGGTGCTTTCAGAAGCTGTCGAACAGTCGCATGCACTGCACCATGTCTCAGGCAGTGGCCACGGCTGCCGCAGCTGCACAGGCGCTTGTGGCCATTGAGAAAGCATGCGTTAAAACATGGAAGCCTCTTTGACAGATACGATCGCGTGGTTTGTCTCGGCCACACACCCCAAAGTGTCCACAATGAGATTTAGCGTGAGTGAAACACATGCATTGCAGCAATCTCAAGCAGATCAGGGCTACAGTATTTCAGAGCAGTAGTACTGGAATGCCACTGTGGAGGTTGATCACCCACCCAGCATGCAAAGTTTTATGGGCTCTGTTACTTGCAATAGACATTCAAGTCAAGGGGTGTCATTGTGCAAGTTGGGAGACCAATGCCTGAGTTGGAACAAGTCAGTTTGTTGACAGGGCTAGATCTGTGCATATCATTGTTAGCACTACCATGCCCTGCGGCGTATGAAACAGCATAGATTGCGGCATTGGAGCACTTCAATGCTGCTGTGGCAAATGCTGCATGGAACATGTCCTGATCAACGACTGCACAACTCGTGGACATAGTGACGTCACGAACATCTCATAGCCCCACGTAAGAGGTGTTTGCCTGATCAAACCACGTTTCATGTGCATTATTTGTTGGCATTGAAGCCAGAATTCCGACATCTATCGCACAGCCTGAGGCACAAAAACATGCAGCCATAAGGCAAGTATATAATGAAATTGATCTTCAACGTGGTGCTCGAAGAGTAGGATTTCCTCTTGACACAGCTTGTGAACACGTTGCCAACGAAGCCGCGTGTGCATAAACGCTTGGAGCGCCCGCAGATTACGGGAGACCAAGTCAGTAGGCGTTATCACAGTCAGCAGTTATAGCCGTCTTTGCTTCACTGTTTCCGTCAGGGTGTGTGAGCGTGACACGGTCGCACAGATCCGGCCTGGTCGCACTGAAGGCGAGGCCTTAATGACGCTTGTGCACGCAGGAATGATCTCATGACAATCTCATTCATGCACAAATTCGAACAAATGCTTTCAATATGGACCGCTGGCGATCACGGCCGACAGCCAAGTATTAAATCGCTGCTCCGTTGCTGCCGTGTTGGCAGTCTATCTGGGGATCCGCAGCAAGCGTTGCGCCATGCAGTCGAACGAAACAACACCAGATGAAAAGAGAGCCACACTGCAAACCTATAATGCCATGGCCAATACATGCCTCCCATTGTCCGTTAAATGCACGTACTCCATAGCAACATGAGCACTGTGTTCAGCGAGTGGCAAGCCTGACATCGTCGAGATCATGCTGGCTATATTTTCACTGTCGCCTTGTTAAGCAGAATGCTTTTCCCGAATCAATGGTCGAATGGTGGTGGTTCAAACCTGGATGCTCCTGGTACCAGTGACGCTCACAGAGAGGACACTATCCTCCAGACTTGAAGCATGGCTAAAACGAGTCGCATTTCGCATGTCTAAATGCTCTCTGACGATGACATGCCTGGTGCCATTGCCAACTGCGGCTTGGAGATCCTCCGGCGTGGTCACAACCACGGTGTCGTCGTTGTCCGCAGCTGTAGCGGCATCTGCGTCGCCGACAGCGCACGTAGTCAGTAACGCCATAATAGAAGCCAACAGCATCAGATGGCGGCTCAGCGCTTGCAGCGCATTGCCGTGCGGTGGCGCAATCATACAGGGACGCAGAGCGAAGACATCATTCTCGTCCCCGTTTAAATGGAGAGGTATATCACAGTATCGAAAAGGCATACACGTATTTGTCTACCCCAGTATACAAGACAAGGAGGGTGTGGCAAACATCCCAGCCACCCTGGTCCGCGGGTAAGAAGTTCGATGCCTCACGGCGTGTTCACATTTCCACGAGCAGCAACAGCGGCAGCACAAGTCCAACTTGACTCCAACACGCAATAGATGTATTATAATATCACACGCTCCTCTCTATGGACAGTCGCTCTTGATTTCATGGATGCTTATGCATGCGCGATCGAACCACCGGGCGCTACCATGGCGAGCTCCCTGCATGCAACAGCTGCTTCACAGAGAGAGGCTTGAAGGAACAGATGGTGAATCCGGCGGGCAAAAAGTATCAAAGTGATACGATTCCATCAAGCGTAGAGTTCACATGATGAACAGCGATTGGACTGGACCATATCACTAATGGTCACTTCCATGGACTGAGTAATGTCAAGCAATATTTTCAGCCCCTGATGCCTGACCTCTGGACTGGGACACATGCATGCAATCCACCATGCCTTGGCAACTGTACCCATGCAGTTCCAAACGGAAGGTAGAGAGGTACATGCTGCAAAATTGCATGTTCGCAGCTGCAGCCTTCACGCAGCATACGCAGCATACGCAGCACACGGCACACATGCACCGTTTTGGTTTTTTGTCTACGGTGTGCAGTGTTACGCGCGGTGTTAACCACAGCGTTCCATGTCTGTCAATGACCGCCATCACAAGTTGGGGCGCACCCCTCACAGCTAACTCCACTTCTGCTGTGGTCTCCGGTGCGAGGGCCTGCTTCGAATGTAAGGGGGACGCCACGTGAGGGGGTAGGATATGGCAAGTAAGTGTAAAATGTAAATGTAAATGTGACACTTACTCGCCATATCCTGCAAGGACTTTGACATCTCCGGATAACCGGGACCACGGGCCCGGTGTCACATTAAATTTACATTTTACATGGAGGGGTTCGAAACGAAATCGGGAACGGACGATTTCGTGTGAAATTTCCAGCACTCCACATCGCCAACGCACTGGAGGGAAGCGAGCCGGCTGACGTTCCAGGCGAAGTGGAATGCCTCCAGCTCCACTCGGGGTGAACTGGAACCCCTCGTGGCATCCTTGAAAACACCGACAAGACCTCTGCCAGTGGCATGCACGGAGCCTCCACCTCCTCCGACAGGGTCCTGCGAGGCTGATGGCGGGAAGGCTGCTTGTGCGGCAGCGGCGGCCGTACGGCACAAGCGCAGTGCCACAGCGCCGCAGATCCGGCGGCATGCATGTGCACCACCATGCCAGGGCATCTCCAGAGCTCATGCTGCTTCGGTGTTGGGCACCTGCACCGAAGTTCGGTCCGGCCATCTCCCCAAAACTAGATACACAGCTGGGGTTGTTTTCGATACCAACATCTAGTGCCCGAAACCTGCTCGGGCGGCCCTGAGCAGCCCCAGCCTTACTGCAGCAGCCGGGTGTAATGTATAATCCACTCACATAATTACTGGCCCGAGGGGGAGGGGGTGGCAGGGGGGGGGTCGTTGGTCTCTGTTCTCGGGTTTTGGATATGCCTGTTGGTATGGGGCATTTCACGCGGACTCGGCCAGCAGGTGCCCCGGTCCAATCGACTGCGGCGGTTCCTTCTCACACATCTGGATATCCCTCTGGAGGCAGCTCGCCATCCACGTCCTTATGGCTACAGCAATGCAATCATACATATGCCCGTCCTGCACTTGTCCGCCCCTACTGATAGGGGCGCTGTGGCCGATGCCCGTTTGGGTTTGGCGTGATGCCCGATTCCTTTTTTTTTTCATATTTTTTTTATTCATACAGGCTTTTGCAAATGCAGCCAAGGTGGTGGGTAGTGCAGCCGACGTAAGGGAGAAGCATAAGATTGAGACGTGCAGGAAGCGCGCTCGTGAAAAGGGCGGGTACAAGTTCATGCCTCTCGTGAATGAGACGTTTGGTGGGTTGCAAACCATGGGCAAGCAGGTGTTGCAGTATCTGCAACATCTTGCGGAGAGTGCATGCGGTCGGAGGAACAACAGAGATGTGTCGATGTGGATGGCGCAGGCGCCGAGAGAGATCAGTGCGGCCTGCAGCTGGGTGATCAGAAATACCATGTCGCACGTTGCACAGATGGCAGGGACACGTTTCGAGCCGGCGGTGTGTCCAGGAGGGACGTATGCAGAGGATGAGTGATTCGGTGGTCTAATCCGAGACCTGTACGCTGTTGCGTGATGCACCTGTGACCGTGCCTCTCTTCGATGTAACTACATACAGGCTGGTGCGTGCAACCAGATGTGTCCATCCCCCAGCTGCAGCCTTCACCAGGTCCTTTGGAACGGGAGCTAGTTCCTTTGCCCCCGAAACGGGCCCCATGCGGCACCCCCCTTTCTGGACACCATGGCGCATTCCCGCCCACCCTGCCTTGAAATTTCCCTGCCAGCCCCGATCCTGACCTGCAGGGCTGCAGTGACCGACGGCCGTTTGGCTGTGCACCACGTGCACCACGTGGCGTGATGCGCAAGTCTGTCCTCTTCTTTTTAAACAATTGTTGCTCCCATATGCGCGTTCCCCCTGAGCAGCCGGGCCTGCAGGCCGGTGCTCGACAGGCCACAGGGCATGTCACAAACAGTATGCTACTACCTCCACACGCATGCACGACCCCCCCAGGCCTACCAGCTGCGATGGGCCAGCGAAACCTGAATGCTCAAGTCTCGAGCACTGGCATTTCCGGCTTGTTTTCGGGCCCGTTTTCGATTTCATGTTACTTTCCTCACCCCGCCGGGTTTCCAAATCCGACCCTTTCCCGGCCCGTTTTTTTTTCGGGGGGTTTTGGGTTCCGGGCCCAGAAGAACATCGCAGCCTGCCAGTGCCCCGCCTGCCAGATCGCATGGCCCGGTACTAGCTGGTAGCCCCACCATCACCTCCCTCTTCGAGTCCCCTTGATCTCTGTCGTCTGTCGCCTTTATAGCCAGCTTCAGCCGTGGCTGGACTACGGTGATTCCATGACTGCATTGTGCTGGAGGCAACAACCTCATCATCACAGCCTGCAGACATGAAAGGCAAATGGTCAAGCGCGGGACGTACCGGAAGCAGGCCAAAGGCTGGATCTGCGTGCTTCCGGATTCGCGTTCCGGACGCAGCATGTGGTCCCGTTCGTTGTAGCACCCACCGCGGAGCACCTCTGTCCTGCGACCTTTATAATCAGGTGTGCACATCTCTGATGGCCTTGGTGCTGCCTCAATCTCGGTCATGGCGATCGCCCCTCCCTCAGTATACGGTGCCCAGACGCTCGGCTCGTTCAGATCTAGATCTGAGGCGTTCCATACTACAGTAGTGCTAGTAGGACCCGCCTGCCGGTCTGGGCTGCAGGCGTGGGCAATTGCCGAGGGGTCACCCGTCCCGCTGGCTGCACAACTTGCCATGGCGCCATGACGCGCCTGCGCTCTCTAGCTCTGGTCGTACTCTAGCTCTGGTCGTACTCTAGCTCTGGTCGTACCACGCATGGTGCCATCGTTGCTATTGGTGCGCGTGTTAGCATCGCCATGGCCGCCTTCTGTGAGAGACCCGTGTCATGGTGCACAAGATTGGGTCTGGGTCTGGCGTGATTCCCGATGTTCGAAGAATTCTTTCCTTTTTGGGGTTCTTACACAGCAGCCTGCTCTGCGCACTCTGGCCCTGTTCGGCCTCTGCTGTCCGAGCAACTCCTTGCAAAGGTAGCTTGCTGATGATATATCAGCTGGTGGAATCAAGCATCTGCTGCAGGCCCAGTACGATTATGGGTGATGCTAAAATTCCTCAGGAGTGTTCATACGTAATGATCAGGTCAACTGTTGTCATCAGGTCACGAGGCTGATTGAGTGGAAGTGGTGCACTGCGGTGCTAATCTGAGCCATGATTTTTTAGGCTGACCTGAAATTCGATCCCAGAAAAGTTAAAGTTGTTGGCTCTGCTGAATTGTGAAGTGGTGCACAGGCTCATTGTCACCGTCCTCACAGGCAAGACTCGACAAGACTACAAGTTCTGTATACACCTGACACCGAGGCTGTCAACATGGATCAGCATCACAGCTCGACGACAGGTCTTCTCCAGATGAACCTTCCGCTGCGTGCAGCTCTGTTCATCTTGTACAGAGAGTGTGCAGTCATGTTCCTCGTCGATGTGTGTTTCAAGCTGGCAGATGGCCGCCCTTGGGACCTTGGCAACATTTCTAATCACCAGAATCTAAACAGCACATTCTATAGCAATTATTAATCCATCTACCAATCAACTAGAGAGAGCCAGCCTATCAGGAAACACGAGTTGACAAGGGTGACTGCGGTTTTGAGTTGATTCTCTGGTTCATAAATGGCCTCACTGGCCAGGCTCACAATAGCCATGGCAGTTAACTTGTTGAACTAAGATATCTGAGTCTTAGAGTGGGTACTAGGGATGATCAAACTGAGTAGAATAATGCCTTGACTGAAGCAATTGATCATCCTGCTTGTCAGTGAAGTAGGTCTACTCACGCAGGGATAGGCGCGTGCATTTATGCACACAAACTACTATAGTATAGGAGTTTGGGCAAAATCAGACTTGGACCAGAGCGCCCAGACAGGCCTGATCATTGCAAGGTGCTCTGCAGCGAGCCAGACTCAGAAACCCGGGCCTCACGAGACCAGGCATGCAGAACTGTGCTGATAATTCGGTTCATTCTGCATTGTGAGAAACGCATACATTTGCGAAGTGAATCAGTCACCTCCTCTGCGCTACAGGCCATGGGCTGCACACCGCCACACTTTCCATGACTCAGCCCAAGAGTACACTGAACCAGAAATTCTCCTTTCATTCCAGGTACTTCAATGGCCCATGTGCACATAGGCTAGACTGGGACTGCTACTGGCCTTTCTGCTGGTGATATCCGAACGGACATGCAGGGCAAGCATACACACACCGGTGCTTGAGATGACGACCTACATGTATAAATTTGCGAGATTTGACGTAGCGAAGTGCCGATGATCCGTGCCCATGAGAGCTCCTCGGTCCAGGACGAGCCGGTTGTCGATGTGTACGTGCTGTACCATCAACGTCGCTCGAACAGTTTTGCTGGCGCGCACACACGAAGTCAGCAAATATATGTTGCTTTGTCGGTCGCCGACATGTGTCCTTGGCACTATCTACAGATCTGAAGCAATATTCTGAATCCAGTGAAAATCCCGCATCCATGAGCAGCAAATCAATACTGCATATAACAGCGTACAGACAGCTGCTGGGTAGCAGCCTGTAGACACTTGCTGTCTCTTTCAGGGTACCGTGCGTGTTGCGGCACAGGTTGCGAGCAATTGCAAGTGCTACACCCACGCCCAAGCAACACGTGCGGGCAAGTAAACAACACCCATAGCGCATGGCGCGTTAGCACCTGGGCTTGGCTCATGTGCGAGGCCGGTTGCAGTCTACCTCGCATGTGCCTGCGATATTTAAATTTGCCACGGATACTCTCGGCGCCATAGCGACCTCGAGCTCCAGAAGCGCTAGCCATGGCAGTGGTTTCCAGCTTCATTCGGGACGACACACGGCGGGGGGTACGCGTCACGCTCATCGCTGCCGCGCCGCCATTCTAAAGCTGCCGTATTTTTGTGTGCATTCAGCGCAGAAAACGTGCCAATGCGGAGACCAGAGTGGAGAATGTGAAAGAATTGTGTTACTGAACACAGGCCCATCCAATTCAGAATTAGTGCAGCAACGGCGCCTGCGGGTGAGCACGGCCCTGAGTGCACAGGCCTCGCGCGCCACCGCGCGCAGGTCAGTATGCCGTCATGTTCAACTGGAACGCGTGCGTTTGTGCCAGAACACGTTCTCGTACGATACACCCTGCATGCATGAGCATTCATGAGCGTTAAAGATGACATGTGTTCCCCAGAATATGACTGTACCCCTAGGTCTCCCCAGGACTTTTGCCCTCATCTGATCGATCAGCATGGACAGCAATTGAACATCTGGTCAATTCAACGCTGCAACAGCTGTAGGGATCCACAGCAGGTGGCAGCCTGCAGGTAAACAGCACTTCCTGTACCAAGTGGATGTGCCTGTGTTGATGACGTGATGTGGTGGGCTGGAGTGTCACTGTAGCACTGTGTGTGGTTTCGCCTGACACTGCTAATAAACTTCCCGAACTCTAGATCTTGAGGAGACCGGCATTTGACAGTCAACGGGAACAGAAACATTGCGTATCATGCCAACCTCAGATGGGGATTGGGTACACCTAGCCAAAAACAAGCATTAAAAATACCACCCTACATTTCCGCAAATTTGTGCATGTGGGAATAAGGAAGAGGGGCAGAGGAAATGCCCGCATGCACCTCAGTCAGTCCGTCACAGAGTGGCAGAGTCTTCGCAATTGATCGGGACGCATGGTTGGTTCAGAACTGATCGGGACGCCTGGCTGGTTCAGGCTGGTTCAGGCGTCCAGGGTCATACATACAGGGGGATGGCCTATCCATGCAGGGTTTCCAGGGTTTCCAAAGGGGCCTCCAAATCCGCCTCAGCATCCTCAAAGCAGCCTCCGCAGAGCCCTGGTTGCATGTGACAGGTGAGTCTGTCGTCCATGGATGGACAGAACTTGGTCAAGGCAGCCACATTGTGTGATTTGTGTTTGTTTATTAGAAAAATAAACGTGTTTTTTTGTGTGTGGTGATCCCACACATGTGGTCACAGGTACACCCACACATGCATCCAGTACACATCCAGAACATGCACTACATCCACTGAAAGATGGCCACAAGTGGCTGGCCCCCCGGCTGGTTCCGAGTGAGCCGTAGGATTTGTGGGCTGTACGCTGGGGGGTCGGAGGGTTGGTGCGCTGAAGGGGCAGGAGGCCGCTAAAGTGTCAGTGCACAAAAGAGCTAGAAAGGAAGAGAGCTTAAGGGCTACAAGGCTACATGGTTAAAGAGGACGCTGAGCTAGATGATGGGCGTTGGAGGGTTGAAGCGCCGAAGGTGTGGTGGGCGGGAGTGCCGGGTGGCTGGAGAGCTAGAGAGCCAGAGGGCCTAAAAAACAGAGCGCGAGAGAACTACATGGTTGCATGGCTAGAGAGGAAGAGAAAACTGTGCCGGAGAGTCTGAAATCAAGCGGAAGAAAGTGTAGACGGGGAGGCGGGGAGCACGAGAGCTACAAGCAGGCACGAAACGTTCAGGGAGGTGGGGTGGCGGGGAAGCGGGGAAGTGGTGTGGGGAGGCGGAAATGCGGAGAAGCAGAGGGATAGAAAGGCAGAGAGGTGAGGGCTAGCAAGGCAAAGAGGCAGAGAAGCTTCACTGTTGCAAGAAACAGTTCTGATGGTAGTTAGCTAAACAAACAAGCGCCCAGCCTGACAAGTGCACAGCGTGCGGCACACTGTCGCCATGGAGCTCGGACAAATATGCATGAAGATGACAAGTGCAAATGAGTCAGGCGGCGGCGGCGCCCCACCCGGGGCCTGACAGAAGCTTCCATTCGCTTTATCATTCCTAGCATTCCTAACTAGCAACTACCATCAGCACACCCCCGACGACTGACCAGCCGACCCCCATCACCACCCTCTTTGCCCCCCCAGCCCAAGATCCCTTACCAACAGACGGCCCATCGTCCGGCGCCACACCCACTCCCTCTGTCCAACAGCCTCCACCAGCCCAGCAAGGCCAAGCTGAGCCCTCCACCTCGCGCCTGGCCCAGCCGGGCGCCCCTGCATTGATGAATCATTGACAGTGTACAGCAGCAACACGTCAAGGCACTGATCACACTTACAGTCCAAGCCTAGTTGTTGAC
>JAUMHO010005445.1:0-14274 GCA_032360965.1 Ulva armoricana | reverse complement strand
ACCCAGCATATGTACATATGTACAGCTTAGTTATGGCCCACAACCTTTCAAAGTAGTTGAGACATGCCCGAAGACACTTTCCAACAAATTCCAACATCACTTGGCCACTATCCGTGCAACAGCATTGCGCCACTACCCAGGTACAAATGGAGGCTACCCAGTGTCATGGGTAGGGCAACCTGGGTATTCCAAAGACCAGTATTGCTGAAAGCAAGCATGCACAGCTCGCCTGTTGTCCAAACCTTTCAAAAGGAAGATACACACCCCGGAAGACATATTCCAACATGCTGCAACATCATTCGCTCCCTGTCCATGCTTCTAGCCATGTTACCCGGGTAGCTGGTACCCATGTAGGCATATTACCCAGGCACATGGGTACTCCCCCCCTCGTCCCTGTGTCCCCCCCATGTATATGTGTTCCCCCCTCAGGCATGCACTGTCATCAGCCACTCCCTATGCAATCTATGCAAGCAGCGCCTTCCCTGCCCAGTGGCGGCTGTTGCTACATTTGGGGCATTGTCAGCGGTTGGATTGATTGATTCACATCGAAGAGAGGTACGGGCACAGGTGCACTGCGTACAAGTCTCAAATCAGAGTATGATTATCAGACCAACAAATCATTCATCCTCTGCATACGCCCCACACGGGCACACTGCCCGTTCGAAACTAGTCCCTGCAAGCTGTGCCACGTGCGGCATGGCATTTATCCCAGCTATTTCCTTTGAAAGCCGCGTCACTACATGTACACTCTCTCAGCGCCTGTGCCATCCATATCGACACAGCTCTCTTTTCCCTCGACAGAGCTCCGGCCGCATGCATTCTGCGCAAGATGGTGCAGATACTGCATCGCCTGCTTTCCCAACCTACCGAATGTGTCGTGGATGAGAGGCACGAACGTGTACCCACCCTGGATCACAACACCCTCTGTTGTGTTACACGGAGATCAACATAAAAGCCTGGCAGCGTTTAGGGCCCCGGGGTAAGAGCACAAGCCAACCCAAGCAAACAACAAAACAAACAACACAACCGAAGAACAACACAATCCAAACAGGTATCATATCCATAACCACACGCTGCCCTGAACGCTATACACAAACACACAGACAACAGTAAACCCACAAGCCAGACAACTCACAATATTAATGCCCCGAATGCAGCAGCAGCAATTCAGAAACACCCCAACACAAGCAGAGCCGGCCCTGGAATCCAGAACGCCCCCGAACCCTGCATGCACACCCCACCATCACCAAACAAGCACGTCGTGGGCAACCACCCATGACAGCAAAGGCGGGCACGCAGCATCCCCTCCCCCAGGGGGCCCGCGAACGGACTTACCTGGGGCGGGCTTGACAGGGGGCTATGCCGGGGCGGGCGGGGGCAGGCAGGTCAGGGTTTGGGCTTGCGGAGATTTGGAAACCGGAGGGGGAGCAGCAGGGGGGGGGGGTGAATAGAGGAAGGAGAGGGACTGGGGTGGGCAAGCAGTCTAGCACGGAGGCGGCGGGGGACCAGCGTGGCACGGAGGTGGTGGGTGTGAAGGCCATTTCGGGCAGAGTCAGAAAAGCACCACGAGCAGATAACATGCAAAGCAGTCACGATGACAGCTGATGTGGAATGTAGAAGGAAGTGGGAGCCAAGTGTTCAGGCTAGTTGAGGCGCATGCATTGCCGTTGATATGGAAGATCCCACAAAGGTAGCGGCTGCTGAGGCTGTGCACGTGCCGCCCACTCCGAATGAGAAATCGGAGATGTAAGCCGAGGCCATGCCATCAAGGGTGGACATGTTGTGAGATATGCATGCAGTGCATGTGTATGGTGCCTGTCGCCACATGTACATGTTACTGAGAAGCCACTGTGGCAATCAGCGGTGCTGAAGTGCAGCACACATAGGTGCTATACAGGACTGTAATATAGTCTGGTGCATCGGACGATGGAAACGTTTCCAACAGGTAATTGGCACATCACGCTTCAACTTGCGACAGGCACCACACACATGCCCTGCATGCATATCTCACAAACAGGCCACACCGATCGCAACAGCAGAAGTTGGCGTCGCCACTTGAGTGTGATGGTCACAAGGAAATGACACAGGAGTAGAGTACAGGGACTAGTCAGGTAGTGGTTTGTTAGGAGCGACGATGCCCAAAGACTACGACGAGTCCTTTGCTGTTTTGCGCTGCGTTGTGACTGCAGTGACGGGGCCCATATGCATGCCTCGCCGAGACTTCTCTGTGTGCCTGTTCTGCCTGCCGAGATCTGACTTCTACCTGGAGCGGCATTATCGCACAGGGGGACCTGACCAGCTCCCGTCTCCATCGCCCTGACAACTTCAAGCGGTCTTGCAATTGAGATAGGTCCACCTTCAATATTCATAACGCAACCAGTAGAAGAACTTGCTGCTAGCAACTTGGACCGCGCCCTGGGGCAGCTCTGGTACCGATCGACTTCCCCTCGTCTCAGGGTTGCCCTGCTCCGACTGTCGTGGAGCCCCAGACAGTCTACGCAAAAGGTCCCAATTACTTTAAAGTGAGGACTGATTCTTGGAGACTTCGCCCCACAAACTCAACTCCACTGGGCATTACATCTCAAATTGCATGCCAGGTTAAAGCATCAGTATCTGTTAATAACTACATGCCCCGGGAGGGAGGTAATGCGGTCACGGCTGTGCTGGTGGTGGCGGCGACGATGGCGAGGCAGGCGGAGCAGAAGTCCCGCGTGGTGGCGCGCTGCTTGGGGTCTCGCCGCAGCAGGGCGAGAACCGGGTCGCGAAAGACACCGAGCTTCTTGATGTCGTCAGTGTCAAGGCGGGCGCCCTCCCACGGCAGCGGCGCGGCCCCCCTCAGCTGCGCCTCCATCTGCAACGCTGGCAGAGATGTCTCATGATCATAACCTTGCGCAAGTGCAAGTAACACCTTTGTGGCAGCGCTGCATGCCTTCATGGAATGGAGCTCGGCCACCAGAATCAGACCTCAAATGCTAGAAACTGTCAGAAAGCACATCACAGGGGATATCGATGCAGCACTCGAAGGCAGAGGTGAAGCGGCTGTGTGATGAATCATGGTAGATCGGTGTAGTGCCATAATTTATGACAGGCTGCGGTCCAAACAGTGGCTGCGGTCCAACCAGTGGCAGCGCAGCAGGCGGTACGAAAGGGCGTCCACGCCGGCGTCATCTGATTGGCTAGCTGTCACACAGTCATGCTGCAACAGCACGCACAGACGCCCAACATACCCGATTCTCCTGACATGTTGTGCTACATGCGCGTGTATGCAGAAACTTCAGCGTTGGCATTCCAGCATAAATGTATAATGCTCACACTTGTTAGACTTGCCAATGTAATCTGCTGCTGCTAGGCCTGTGGTGGCGTGGCCGGTTGCCTGTTACGTGCACAGTGATGCCCAAGCATTTGTTTCTGAGATGCTAGACGCTACTAGTAGTACATCTACACGTTTTGCACATACCGGCCCACACTCTGCAGCACCCGGCTGCGATGGTGCATCTGAGATGCATATGAGTCATGAACACCGATGCTGGCTGTGACTGTATCCGCGCCTCTCTTCGCTACAACCACTGGCACATACGGCCGGTACTATGAACTTCTTGCACGGCTTACTCCAATGGTACAGGCCTAGGGTGACAGGTCACGCGTACGCACCGCACTGCCATCTTCTTTGCCGCCCAGGGCTTGCCTGCCAGTGAGCAGCTCGAAGGCCACGACGCCCATGGCCCAGCAGTCCACCTCCGCCCGGGCCACCACGGTGTCTTCGCCGCCGTCGGATGCCGCCACAAGCTCTGGCGCGGTGTACGCCAGAGTGAAGGCCAGCGCGACCGGCGCTCCGATGGGGGCAGCGCGGTCAAAGTCGGTGAGCATCCACCGGTTCTGCTGCCGGAGGTGGATGATGTGCGCGGGCTTGACGTTGTGGTGGACGTAATTTGCGGCGTGAATGTCACGCAAGCATGATGACACATGAGACAATACCTGTAGCCATGCAAACATGCATTGCCAGACCCGCAGCACTGTTCTGCCAGTGGCTAGCGTGCAAGTTACCGTGGCACAGCAGCAGCTGCCACAGTTCCAGACCCCCCGGCCGAATCCAAGTGACTAAATGGCCATCTAGCCAGCTACAGGAGAAATATCATTTCCCATAGCCACATGCACAGTTGCAGCAGAAAGAGCTGCACGCATTGCAAATGTGCATCGAGGGGATATGTTCGCACCGAGGCCGCCTGGAAGACATCTGCAGTCGCCCTCCGAGACCACTCCTCCAGGCTCTCCGCACGTGGCATGACAACGCACGGAGGTAGCATATGGCTGAGACGGTCTCTGGCGGCGCTGTCTTGGACAGCAGTGGTGGAAGGGTCGTGGACGGCATAGATGTCCGGCGCTAGTGCTCCCATGGCCGCATTCCGGCGTATGGCAACCTCCGCATCAAATGACGCCCGGAGCACAAAGAATTTAATGGCGTAGGGGATGCTAGCATAGGCTCCTGTGGCATACGCAACGATAGACTGCCCTGCAGCAGCATACTTACCATGAAGTTCTCCTCCTAGAATCCTGGACAGCATGCAGAAGGTAGACTCGGCATTTTAACACAATTGCTGCCGTGATAATATTAAGATTGGGCTTCCTACGCCTGCACCGCATTTGGGGATTAGGACACACCCACAGGATTACAACCAGGTAGCATTGTCGGAAACTGCTATGTGGTGCATGTTGGAAGGTGGCAAACCCGGGCCCCAGTCGGTGCGATGCGGTTTACGCACAATACATATGTACAGTTGTAGCGGCTGTGATCATTGAAAGTTGGCCACAACAATACGCAGCTGTTCGCAAACAGTCCTGTCTATCAGTCTCAACATGAATGTCCAGGCGTGAGAACCAGGAGGAGTCAAGGCAAACGCACTTCCATGCTTCCGTGAGCCCAGTAGCTTGAATTGGTCAAGAATCATATCCTCCCGAGTGAAGATGTCCAGCTGGGTGTCCATGCGTGTCAGGTTGTCCGACAGCGAGGCATCAGGCCGCACCACACACTCCACGGGAGCTCGAGTCTCCTTGCCTGAGTGGCTCTGATGTTTGGACGCAGGCTCATATGCCTGCACATACTATAGTATGTATACTTGTGTGTGTGCTTGAGCACTGGTAGCTTCCCATCGAGAACATCTACTCGGTTGTGAAGGTCATGTGGCCATGCACGGTCATGACCAGCCACAGACATTATCATGTTGCAGTGTACACTTGCACGTGCTTCGTTGATCTATACATACTTATATAGTTACTATACTGGGAATTTTAGGGGTAACTGCGGACGCTGCCCTCATGATAATGTTCCCCCTCCGCCCTCATAATAATGTGATCGTTGCCCAAAAAAAAACAAATTAGGAATTGGGCATCACACCAAACCCAAACGGGCATCGGCCACAGCACCCCTACTGGTAGAGGCGGACAGGTGCAGGACGGGCGCAGGAGGGGGCACAATCAGAGGGGCGGCAGCAGGCGAGGGCGCCACACAGCGGAGCCATGACTTCAGGGCCGACCAGTCGGGCAGACACAAGCTGCGCAGAACCGGTGCAGGAAGAGGCTGCCGAGTGCACGCAACACAGGCACAGCTAGGGGGAACACAGCAAGCAGGCGCAGGCAATGATGCTTTACAGCACCAGGGGGATATGCCAGCCCCAATAGATATGACAAGGGGTTGGACAATGTGCTCAGCACAGGTGCACATGTAGGCCCTTTGACATATGTGGCGACCGTATATAGGAGGGATGTTCCGCAATGCCCCGGAACATGCATCCACCCGGTTGGCGACATTTTAACGTGTCACACGTGTACCATGCATGGTTGACGATTGTAAGGCGGCACGTAAGTGTGAACAGATGTCACACCATTTTCATTCTCGATGCATATGATCACGGCAGTATTAGTGCTTGTGCTATCAGGTCTGACCAACTTGAACTACAGATAACAAGGCATGTGCTGGCTGTCAGGAAGGTGTAATGCATGGACTACATGCATATACAACTGACAACATATGCATGACCTTGATGCATGTGCTCCACTCTGCCAGCTGTTCTACAGCTAACGGTTACACTGCATCATGTACTCGAGCTAGCTGCGGCATGGAATGCATTCAAGGGTGCAGTGAGATGGCCACTGGCAGGGAACGGGGACGCCTTGCTCCCCCCCACCACTTGATGATGGTGCATCATCATGGTGGGCAGGGCTGTCTGAGTGTTCTGCTCAGCTTGTAGCAAAGGAAGTGTCCGCACATTTGATTGAGCTCCCTCGCTGCGACACCGCAGGCTGCCAGTGTGCTCGCCATCACTGGTTGCAGGCTCCTCCCAGAGCTGCCAACGTTCGCATCGCGGCGACTCATCGATATCGGGGTGAGGAAAAGCTGGGGCACCATTGGCCCGGCGCGACTTTCGGTACCACAGCGCACAGCACACGGCACACATGCTCACCAGCAGCACGCAGGTCGCCACCGCGATCATGGCCACGGCGGCGGCGGGGATGTTGGCACCCCTGTCTCCTCCGGCCACAGGAATGAGGGCAGCCTCCAGGGGCCCGGCGGCGGCGGCGTGGGGCTGTGTTCGAGCCCCTACCAGCCAGGGGTCCTCCGGCGCCTCCAGGTCCGGCACAGGGTCTACTGGTGCGGCATATGCCGGCTGCCGCTGCAGTATCGTGTCAAGCTCCTGCACACATATGCATGGCTGAGATTTCTGGGGGCATACCAGCCCGGAAAGGGGCCAGTTACAAAGTTTTGGTACCAAATGCACCACTGTATCAAGCACAGCATGTGCAATAGCCCTGAGGCAAGCAGTGTACTATGTGTTCTTCAGGTGCATATATAGTACTTCCAGCCAATACAAAGAACACAGGGAAATATAAACACAAACACAGGATTGGGTGCACATTATAATGGTAAACATTATTGTACCTGGATAGCAGGGTGGGCACATGCGATGGCAGTACAGCTTAAACTCAAACGTGGGATGTGATGGTGCTTGAGTGGACTGTTCTAGCCACTGCCAAGAGCTCACTACACAAAGACATAGATGCAGCAACGGCAGGCCTAGCGCGAGTCGGTGGCTTACATCTTGCATCTTCACAAACCACCTATCGCTGCGCCGCAGAAACGCCATGTTCGTGTCTGCAGGAAAATCCGGGACGTTGGACGGCGGCAGAGGTTTGAACACGCTGCGCGCAGGGTTGCTGTCCCGGCGTAGCATGATGCTGCGGTCGTTGCTGTACACCGTTGCGTTGTCGTATGTCAGGAAAGGCGAGTACTGCAGGCTCGGAGTGGGGGCAAACACGCAGCCGGAGAGGAGCACCCGCGCGCCGCCCCAGGCGCGGACGTAGGTGGTGCCGGGGAAGGGCATGGGATCAAAGAAAGTCGAGTTGACGATGGCAAGGGAGGTGTTGAAAGCGTTGGCAGCACTGGAGCAGACATTGCATGCATCATCGTCAAAGCCATAGCCACCGAGGTTGGCAAATGTGCAGTCTGCGCATGCACAAGACACGTGTTACGGTTTGTCACTGCGCAATGCATTCTGTGCATGCACAAGGCATACACTCTTAGGTGACACGCCTTGTAGTACATGTGTCTGGCATCGTCCTGTGTTACCACGCCGCAAAATCAACTTGCGTGGGCATTTGCAAACGGCATCATGACAACACCCAGGTGGGTAGGGTCACTGCTTACGTCGCCTACTCTGAATTACGGGCGTAACGTAACACGTAAGCAGGGTCAATGTAACTTACAGATGTAACGTACCCGGTACCGGTAACGTAACCCTAGCGGTGGGCATACTCATCCAGCCCAGCACTGATGTGCACAGCCCAGGGCCATCATCGATGGGCCCGTCTAATGCCGCCAGTGGCTGCACACCAGTGCAGCATACCCTGGCCTGTCAAAGCCAGTACGTTCAAATATGGCGGTCGATTGCAAGAAATTTTGCCTAAAACTTATTCAAGGGAGTAAACGACGTGTATGTTCGCTATGTATGCATTGTTCATTAGTAATCAGGAATTTCAAGAGCACTGTGGCAAACCGGCAGTCTGGCAAGTGCGGCGGAATACGGCAGAAGCAGGCGGCCGGGGCACCATGACTCCGAATGGAGTCCGTGGGGAGTGGGGACCAGACGAGGAGGGTACAGTATGCAATTCATGTGCAAGACTCTGAAGCTGACTGCTAATCGATGCCATGGTGTACACCATCGTACTCAGCTGAGCATGCAGTGCCAATGCAAGCAGTCACGGTGGCGCACTCTCTATATAGGTTGCTTCGTCTGTATAGATTCCGATCGCGGGCCTGAGGCCATCGCCCTGAAAGGTAGTGCGAGTCACATAGTTCTGCCCAAGCCCTTTCAGTAGCCCTTGCAGGGGTGCAAAAATTCCGAGGACGACATAGTGGTGCTCTCGAGGACCATGTTCGAACTCTCCATTAGCGCCAGAGATGTACGCGGCCCGGAGGTACAGGTTGTCCAGCCACATCCTGCACAGCTGGCCCACAGCTTGTCAGAGGTGGAAGGAACCAGGAGTCTCGACGGCATGAGCAAGGAAATGGCTTCCTTCAGGCGTGGTCATGACACCGCCGGGGGTGTCGCCCAGGGTACCGCCCAGGGTCTCCACCGTTCATCCACGGGGAACATGAATATACAATTAGTGTTTATATTCTAATCGCTGTAACTCTTCGAATTCGGGCAATACGCCTTGCTATGGCTAGCATCGGCTGCACGGCGGAGGATACATCGGACGGCACGTTGATGTCGGGGGGGCACGTCCCGCCACCATGAGCGTGTTCTACATTCATCGTTTTTAATTAGCATCTGTAACAGGAGCACGCCTGGCCAGCAGCCCACAGCCCAGCTGATGTATCAATACAAACTGCGTCATCCCCCAAAACTAAAACAGGGAAGATCGAGAATCACACCGGACCCAAACGGGCACCGGCACAGCACCCCTGCAGGTAGTGGCGGACAGAGCAGATGGGGAAATCAGACTGGGAAATCACATCCACTGGGGTAGGGGGGGGGAGTGGGACCACATCCATGAAACGTTCGTTCGAGTGGGGTCGGATAGTAGGCAGAGGGCAAGGTGCAACACCTACAGACGACGACATTAGAAAAGCAGCTACAAAAACACCACAGCAGTGGTGTAGCTGCGATTTCGCCACCCCCTCCAGCGCAAGGATGTGGTCGAGGACTGTGTAAAATAATGCAAATCTCGAATGATCAGTGCAGCTGCCACCCACCGGAAATGCATGATCGAACAACAGCACGTGTGGCCGGGTAATTGCGGTGACATGTAAGAGGTCTCGGCGGGGACACGAAATCCTCTGTATGCCTGCATGGAGCGTGACGCATGTGTGCGATGTGACGAGGTGCTCAATGTGGTGCCTACAATGTTCCTTGGGGCAGTCCGCTTCAAACTCAAGCCGGAGGTCATCAACCTGGCCGTGGCACATGCGTGTCGCGGTATCCCAGAATGCCGTACGAGAATCCGTGGTCATGTAGGCGATGTGAGGACCGCAGTGACATAATCGGGTGGACAACAGCAGAGGGAGCTGCAATATAGGGTGCACACATGGGCAGGTAGGCCCCTAGCAATCCCCTCCTGAGCCGCGCACGCATATGCGCAGATCCTGTAGTTGTGACTTGCGCTCGGATTCTGTGGCCACTGGCAGCGGGCTCTGGGAGAGGGTGGGGGAGCTGTGCGCTGATGCAAGGTTGGCGACTGTCCGCCTTTGCAGCTACAGTCTAACGCCCAGACAGGGTTTGTCGCCGCCTGCATGCCACGCTCCGGCAAGCGCATGCATGCATGGCGCCGGCGGCGCTGCATGCGGCAAAGATCAGCAATCAAGGCCCCACTAGCTGTAGCAGGGATGTCGCCCTGAGCAGAGGCTCGGTCACTGACCTTGGTAATGCGTACACGGGGTAGCTAGCAGGTTACAGGTTAAAGCTGCGTGTGAAGTGTCATGACACCGCTCATGTCGACAATTCCGCGGTTTGCGAACTGCACCAAGTAGATTGGCATGTTGATGGTCACACGTAAGCTGGGGCGTAGTCAAACACGTTTGCAGATGATGTCGTTGAAGCGCACCTACGCGTAAGCACCGGCAGAGGGTCGTCGCTTGTTATGATGAGGCACTGGCCGTCCCGGAATGGTAGCAGGCCAGCAGCTCCCGGAGTTCTACTAAACACAGCCAAATCATTCCGTGACGGAGGCTGGGTGCAGCTCCCCTGCAAGATGCCATGCATGTACGTATCTGAATTCCGCACTGCGGTCCTGCTGTGTGAAAGCTGAGGTGCACGCGCTCCGCAGGCTGCCTCTCATGATCAGCTGTTGTTCAAGTCAATTGTGAGTACAATCGCCAGCACTTTCAGCAGAGGACCAAAGGGGACACATGTACACCGATGGTCAGCTGCTGTTGTTGTGGTTCTAGACCTGCCTATACACGGAAACACAACTTCCAATTATATAAATACTAGAGTATATATGTATATATGGACTGAGCAGCAGAAACCATGGACATGCATGCATGGGCAGCGCAATCTCATCCTTGGGGTCATATGGTGTTTAGTTCTCTGCGCATGGTTAACAGGCGCCAGTGTTACAAGGGGACCAATGCAACAACCTGGCATCGCCAAGGGGTAAACGCAAAAACCAGGACAAGGAAAACAGACACATGCAACACAACATTCGAGTCGATCACCTCACCCAAATCTGTCGCCCTTGACTTTAAAGCAACACACACAAACCGAATCAGACAACACATAAACGGTCGCTAGTGAGCACACCCGGATGGACTTGGTAAGGCGGATCTCTGGAAGTGGGCTACTGCAGCCATCGTTGCAGATCGAAGTTTCTCTCAGGGGCAGCGCGGTCAAGTCCATATGGGCGGTCACAACAATGTGTGGTCTGCCTTGCAATACAGCATCCTCCAGCTCCCTCGGAGTCGATACGTCGACTGGTGGTGCCTCATACTCGTAATCAGTCAGATACCGCATCCTCGCCCTCTTGTGAATTGCGCTTAATCCTGCAGGCACGCACGTCTCCCATTCTCTCGTCAGCAGAGCAACCAAGGATGCTGATGCAGAAGCAGGTGTTCCAAAGCCTCAGCAGGCTTACAGCCCGTCTGGGAATGCTATGTGACAGTGCATGAGAGTTCAGTGCAGCGGCGTGCGAAAGGAATAGCTGGGTGATCAGGAACACGATGTCGCACGTGGCACAGATTGCAGGGACTAGTTTCGAACCGGTGGTGTGCCCGGGTGGGACGTATGAGGAGGATGAATGATTAGGTGCACCATGGTCAGATTATAGACCTGTACGTTGTTGGTTGTTGCGTGATGCACCTGTGGCCGTGCCTCTCTTCGATACAACATATACCTTGTGCTCTCCCAACTGTGCTCACTTACGGTGGGACCATCGCGATGACGTACGGGCAATGCAGTGGGATGGTGTTGGCGTTGCTGCTACTGGCCTGATCATGAACCATCACCTTTCAGTAGCTATTGAAAGTGCAGGCAGCGACGAAGCGATATGCACCACTCCACAGCATCAGTACTGCTTAAATATGCTTCAGGTGACTCCACCATGTAGTTCTAGTTCACGGGTGACACCGCTGAGCGACGACCTGTGCCAGCACCAGCAAGCACAGTTGCCATCTGCGCGCATAAACACACGCGCGACAACACAGAAAGCGGATAAATGTTTCGCATACGCAACAGTGCGTAATATCGATCCCTTTTGGTGCCGTGGTGCGTCGCAACTGTTGGATACCATCCACCACAAATGACACAAGTACTTCACATGCAACCAGTAGCCGGCACGCAGTATGGCATCCGTCCAAGAAGCCCAGACTCAACATTGCATGGACATAGAATATTGCTCGTGTCTGAAGACCGTGTGTCCTGCATTATACAATTACTTCGTTCATACCGGCATCGCCCTCGTGATCGCTTTCGACGATTCGAGTCGGCATGCCAGTGCAGGTCGTTCTAGTTGTGATAAACTATGCTGGCACACAGTGCCGCCGAATCGATTTGTACACGTTCACTCTTTGTGACCTTGTGTGCGCATACCGGTCGAGCAGAGACGCACCCACGGTGTCACTCCATGAGGCGATCGCGAAGTGCCAGCTGCAGGCGAGTCAAAGCAGCATTCATCTCGCGCGCAACATACAGTCACGCATCATGTCCCTCGAAAGCTAGGATACTGCGTTTAGTAGCGCATGTAAACTCGAATTCAGGAATGCCGCGCCTGCTCTATAGGCAGCGCTAGCTATGTGCCGGTGGCCTCGATCGCGAGCTCCCGAGTTAAACTTACCTCAACCTGCAAAGTCAAGCTGTACCGCAACCGTTATCATGAAAACAATTTAGTAGCAGTCGCAGCGTGTAACTCTACCACAAACCGACATGGATGTAGCGATACACATCATGATACGCGATGGTGTGAGCTGTTGTACGTGCGCACGACACTACGTACCGCGCAGATTTGAGCCAGGTAAGCTTAAGGGACCCGATGATTACATATCCCAAGCTCTATCTAAAGATGCAGGTTTTTGTGCGGTACACGGAGAAAGGAACAAAGGCGGGACAGCTGCTTGCACCTGCAGGGCGTCCAGGGGCTCAAAGCAAGGACCAGGCCCACTACATGCATACACAGTCTCCACAGACACCCGATCTGAGCATATGCTGCTGTCTTGAGGGTCCATGAACTGGTCCCCTTAGTGGTTTGGCCTGTGTACTCTGTTGTAACTACCAGACTCACTGCATGCATATACAATCGCCACAGCCACCCGATACATGTGTGCCCCTGTTCATTTTTAGCAAGGGTGCATAAGTTCATGGATTTGGTAGTGATGAGCTGCAGCGGTTAGCGTCGCACGTCACGCCTGCGAGACTTAAGCTGCTGATCATGCGCTACAGTTGCGACCGGGTTCGGATACGTTTAAACTTGAGAGAACGCACGCATATCTGTCGAATGTAGATGTAGGGCTTGAAATGCATAGGGCGCCTGCTCCAATTGCTGATAGTTATGCTGACATTCATAAGCCATGCCCACTGGCACCAACAGCGCCGACTCCCAACATACGATCGCGACTTTCGCAGCCAGGGCCGGATGCACGTTCCCTGCTGGTGCTCTGTCTGAATTTGCTCGGGTCGTGGGCCCCGGCGGGCTGGGTGTCCTGGACAATCACTGATGAAAGCTTGATTTCGTACGTATGTAGGTCAGCTGCAGGTGTGCATCTACCCGTTTCTTGCAGGGACATATTGATCAGTGGCGACACGGCAACACGGCCCGCGGCAATGTATGTACCGACGAGTTTTACTCATTCATGCACTCGTGCGGGTTTGACGCCAAAGACATGCCGCGGCCCAGAATGACGTGAAGTTCGCAATTGTGCAAGCTCCTCGTCACAGATCTTCCAGAAGCATGCCATGTCTTCCAGAAGCATGCCAGTGGCTCCCCCAGGCATCGAGTCGTAACAGCCTGAGGTGACCAAGTCATTCCATGGAAGACGTACTGCTCTGAAGCGATGAAGATATCTGCTTGGTTGTGCACGACCATGTAGGCAGTGCCCCACCATCGTAAGTTATGCATGCTTAAAATTCGTGGCCTGTGTAATTACCAGTGTCGACCACCAGGGGCCCGGGTAATTTGGCCGCGATTATCTTGGATGCGTTTCTGTTCTTGCACAATGAAATCAACACCCAAAATCTAACTAGACTATTAATTCCAAGAATCGCACACCTCGGCCTCAGCCCTTCCCCACCTAAAAACCATCGAAACCGCCAGACTGAAACGGCCAACGGCCACAGTCCCGATGCTGCCCTCATATCTGACACCATACTGCATGGTTCCCATGTTTGTGAACGCATCTCAATTGAAACGCACCAGCAACGAGGCTTTCCGCGAAATCTACCACTTTCGCAAAGACGCAGTAATCTGCCAACGTAAATGTAAGTGTGAAATTTACTCACCTGTGTACTCACCTGTGTAAAAGAAGCCCGCTGGGAGCACTGCGACATGGGGAAGCTCCATTATGTACATCGTAGATGTGCATGGCCAGCTGCTCATGCTCCGGTTTGAGTATGTGGCCGGCGCGAGCAGAGGGACAGACTGCGCACCCAGTCCCGGTTGCCGGAGGTGCCAATGTCCTTCTGGATACGGCGATGTAATCATACTACATACACCCCTGTATGTAGTTACATCGAAGAGGGGCACGGTCACAGGTGCATCACGCCACAGCGTACAGGTCTCGAATCAGACCAC
>JAUMHO010005434.1:0-14276 GCA_032360965.1 Ulva armoricana | reverse complement strand
TCAATGCTTACGTTCTAGGCACACCTTCTCGTGGACAGGCAGTCACCCTGCCGGCGCAGTGAAGTAACAATGTTTGCTTTCCTCTGCGGATGACGGTTATAGTATTGCACTATCCCAGAAATTGATCACCCAGGCACAAGAAGCTTCATTTCAGGAGATCAATTCATGTGACAATACAACCTCAAAATTCACTCAAGAGCTTCTATTGATCATTTGAACATTCTGGCAAGCACAGCTTTTGCCAGGCACGGCGAGCCCCCCGGCATGTTGGCACATCTTGAGGCGTCTCGAGCATACACCATTCAGAGAACATTGGTAGTCATGACACCCAAACAAGCATGAGAGAAAAAAATCTGGCGCAAGCATCATCACTCCACAGATGTGAGCAGCCCATGGCCCTTCTCCTCGATGAGCTCATACCCAGGCCCGCTCGATGGATACGGACATGTCGTATGATTGGCGAGATGCGTCCTGTCCATAAGGCGAGTCAACAACTCATCAGAAATTGCCTCATTCTCATCCGAACCCTGTACAACACAGGTGTCAGAACGAGATCAAAAGCATGTCCCACCACATGCACGAGACACCATGCGATGCACATTCTCTAGCGTGGTTGCTCCTAGTGCAGGCAGCGAGCCGCGATGAGCGCCCCCATTACTGGAAAAATCACACACCCAACAGCATCGTGGCGATAGTGTGACACACACATGTAGATGCCATACCTTGTACCGCAAGTCGCCTTGCATGACTTCCAGTAGCTCCTGAGCTGACAATGCAGCCTTGGTGTTAGGCTTCTCGGTCTCCACTTCTGCTCCCAGGAACGCGCCCTTCTTGATCACGAGTCGCTCGAGCGCCAGCTTCGAGGTTGCCCGCTGCAGGAGCTTGATCTCAACACTGTTGCTGGTGCACAGCCGCAGTACCAGCACTGGCTTTTTCTGGCCGATTCGATGAACTCGGTCCATTGCCTGCACCGCGCTTCCCGGTGAGCACATCTTGCCAATGCTGATCCACTTTGGTGCTGTATTCATGGCGGCAGCAAATCGCAGATGCACATGCCTCACTGGCGATGCAACTGACGCAGAGACACAGTGGAGGCCCACCTGCATGTCCTGGTGGGGATTCCAGTCACTGTCATAAATGATGACGGTGTCGGCCGCAGTCAGGTTGAGGCCCAAGCCGCCGGCGCGGGTCGACAGCGTAAACACAAAGCTCGCAGGGTTGTTGTTGAACTCATCGATCTGGTGCATGCGCGCCTTGTAGTCCATGCTGCCATCGATACGGTTCGTGTGGTGGCCGCGCCCATCTAGGTACGCATCCAGCACGTCCATCATGCGGGTGAACTGCAAGCACTGCTTCATGTAAAGCGATACACTTGCCCGGTGCTCTCCGTGCGATCCCCTGCCAAACCCACACCCTCTGCCACCCTCAGCTGTTGCGTTCCTTCACACGTGACACCCCATACACTACGTTCACCGTCACAACCTTCTGTTGTGTTGACACCATCACACCATGAAATGCAACAACGCAGCCTCTACCCTGTGCGGTGTGTCGCACAGTACGGCAGGCACCCGGCCGCTATCCCTACCCCCGGAGGATGCGTGCACGATTGGACGCTGAGCAGTGGCAGATGATGCCGGTGTGAACCTGTGAGAGCAGAACCGCTTCCCGTACCTGAGAGAAGATGAGCACTTTGTGCCCGCGAGACTGAAGGCGCGTGAGCAGGCGATCAAGCAGCTGCATCTTGCCACACTGGGCGACGAGCTCCTCAGGTGGTGGAAACATCGCGCTGGGTTCCCACTCAGAGATCAGGATGTCAGGGTGATTGCAGTTCTTCCTCAGCTGCATCAGAAGATTGTTCAACTTGGCCACATCCACACCTACACAGCCAGCATACAGTTCATGTGCCCCAGCACCTCACCTCGACGTCATGGCAATGATGAAAAGCCAATCGATTCGCCATATCCGTCCATGAGCATTTTGAATGTGTCAAGCATACGCATGATGATACAGGACACTGCTAACACAAGCAAGTATGCCAACGAAGGTCTGACTACCACGCAATGCGTAACAATGCAACAACGGCCCGTGTGTGCTTGTGATCACCTTCCTGACTATGACTGCATGCCTTGAGGCGCAGTTCTCGCGCCTCGATATCGGTGACAACTGCAGACAACCAGGAGCACTGCACTGGTGGACAGGGCGGACAGGGGATCGTACGCTGACCAGTCTTCTTTGCCATCTCGGCAACCTCTGAGATCAGGGTTTTGTTGACGAGTTTCTGCTGAATCTCACTTTGCAGCTTTGTTTGTGGAGCGTACAGCACAATTTCCTGCTTCGCTGGCAGTCCAGTCTCAACATCGGCCTTGATTCGGCGAAGCAGGAAGGGCTTCAAAATCTCATGTAGCTTGCTGACCATGCGATTCTTTGCCTCCTGTGACCGGACCAAACTTGGCTTGCATACTCATATTGGTTCACATGTGGCAACGCTACCCCTTTCATAAAAACATTGTCGAAATTGGACAGCTTTACAAACCTTATGGTATGGAGGATTGCAGGAAGATAGAAAAAGTCGCACACCGCTTCGAGGATCTCCTTGGAGCGTGTCTCTGTCTCATCATTATTCGAGCTGACCATGGAGCTGAAGTCGAACCAGGATTCAAAGTCATCAAGACTATTGAACACAGAAGGAAGCAGAAAGTTTAATAAGCTCCATAGTTCTGCAAGATTATTCTGCAATGGCGTTCCTGCACAACAGCCATGCTGGTGCATGACATGGAGAGGGCAGACATCAGGCTTGGCGACACAGGCTACACAGGCCTCCACTGTTGTGACAATGTGGCAACGACACATGTATAATCACCTTGAGCGGAACATCAAGTGTTGACCGTTGGAACACACCTGTCAGTAGAAGCTTGTTGTCAGCACCAATCTGCTTGAGATTTTGGACCAGCTGGCAACTTGAGTTCTTCAGCCTGTGACCCTCATCCACAACCAGATACTTGTAGTAGAGCTTGGATAGGACCTTTCGGTCTCGGATCGCAATCTCATACGAAGTAATGATGACAGGCATCTCCTGTGGGCATACTCCTGCAGCGATACCCACCCTGTGCAACACGATGTGCGAGAAGCTGCACGATGGTGTGACGCAATGGCATCATGGTATGGCCTGCCACCCCTTCACGTTTGCAAGACGAAGTCGAGACACAGTCACATATGAGACGAAACACACTGCTGTACTCAGCCTTGAACCACTTGCGTTCCATGACCTGCCTCTCCTTTTTGTCACCATGATAAATTATGGAAGCCATGCTTGGGCACCAGCGTTTCACTTCAGCATGCCAGTTCGCCAAAGTAGACAATGGCACTACGATGAGGAATGGACCCGGAATGTGGTTGTGGCGCAAATGTGACAAAAATGTGATTGTCTGAACTGTCTTCCCCAGACCCATCTGGTCTGCCAGTATGCCGTTCATGCCATTGGACCACAGCGAAATCAGCCATGTCACGCCTTTCAACTGGTAATCTCGGAGCTCTCCGTTAATAAGAGGGAACATTGCAGCCGTGGGGCTTACTGAACCGCCCTTGGCACGCTTTGCGGCCAGACCACCACGTCCGACCTTTTTGCGCTTCTTGCCTGTTTCGTCGGGTCTCTGCACAAGAATCACAAGTTGATCTTCCATCTTTCCATGGTGACGGAAATCTAACAACAAGTCTGCTACCGTGTCTATGAAAGCTGCAAACATTTGGCAACTTCGCCAGTGTCCTTCACACAAGCATGCGTTTTCAGCTTTTGTCCTGATTGAACCTCCTCGCACGAAAATCCCGATTGACAACAGCAACTTTCAACGACATTGCCATGCATTTGAGATGATGGCACGTCGGGCTTGATATGCATAAAGGAGGTGGCCATGCCTTTTCAAGCTGCTCTTTCATAGAGTTGACTTGCTCGACCAGGAAGAGACTGTACATCTGAGCCTTGTCTAAAAGAACGTCAAGCTTCGCCAGTCGGTCCTTTGTAAGTGCTTCAGCTGGTTTGCTCTTAACATTGTTTTCTCGCTCAGCCCGTGCTGCCTCCTCCTCCTTTACCAATTTTTCATCCACCATCAAATTATCCGGATCTGATTCGTCCGCACTTGTAGCCGCAGCACCCAAGCCCGCGGCTTTGCCGGCATCATCAGACACGTCTACACAACTCTTGACCGCAGGTGTAGCTTCGCCCGACGGCTCCTCACATGCAGCTGCAACAGCGGGATCCGCTGGCATGTCAGAGGCAGTTGTCATCGATGTGGCCAGAGGAAGCTCTGCTATTTCTCCCGCGCCTTGCGAGGTCGGCAGGCCTGCAGGTAGCAAAACGATTCGGGCCGGGAGAACGACAACTTTCCTTATCATCGGCTAAATTTATGCAAATTCGTGTATCGACACGTTAAGCATGCTTTCCGCATCTACTCCGGGGTCACGGAAAGCGACAAGAAATGCCCGCAGCGGACTGGGACAGCGAATCAGAAACACGGCCGGGGCGTCAGACAAGGTCACCATGGATCAGGTTTGATAAAGTAATATGAAGCATGTACAGGGTGAAGGCGCTCTAAGTTTGTTCAGTGCGCCTGGTCGGATGATCGGATGTGCACCAGTGGTTCAAACATTGTGAGACAGCTAGCCTTTGCAGGTAATTCAAAGGATGAGAGCCTAAGAACACTCATCGGAACGATTAAGGCTGCACAGACGGCTAATTTCCAGTGCACCGGGAGCAGACGGCACCTCAGATGGAACGCCGGGATGCGACGTGAGGCCAGGTAACTTGCCGGAGGATGTGCGCGTATTTGTATACAATAACTGCACAATTATTTGAATAGCTTCAGTGCACTGCGGGGACACAGAACTCAAATGGTGTATACAGGTTTCCAAGCGCTGCGTTGTATGCAGGCACAGCTCAGCGTTGAACAACAGTAGGGAAGTCGAATGGGAGCCATGTGCGAGGTGTATCTGTACAGCTGCACAGGCCGGCGCCATCAGCGGGGCCATGCTGCTGTAATGAGGCGAATCTCAGGTGTATGCATGCTCGCGTCTACACGGTGCTACGCCGCGTTGTTGTATTCAAAACGGTGCATGTGCGTCGGAAGGATCTGGCATCATGAAATCCAAGCTAGAACAATGGGCGAGAAAAGGCGATACGAGGGCACAAGCACATCCTACCATCTGTGGAAACACATATACCTGACATATTCCATGTCCCACGGTGGCCTCCTGGGCCAGCCCGGGTTGCAGCGCCAGCTCTCCATGATATTGCAGAACTTGCATCACTCTGTTATGCAAAAGAGTTCTCCTAACAACAAGCAGGCGTGTCACCATGAAGCGAGCGTGTCACTGACCAGTCCTGTGCTGGATTAACTTTAGAACGATGGCTGTATTCATTGGCTAATATAAAATAGATAAATATGAAGATGCGAATGTCGATGTGGATGGCACAAGCGCTGAGAGAGTTCAGTGCAGCGGTGTGCAAAGGGAATAGCTGGGTGATCAGAAATACCATGTCGCATGAGGCACAGATTGCAGGGACTAGTTTCGAACCGGCGGTGTGTCTGGGGGGGGACATATACAGATGATGAGTGATTAGGTGGTCTGATTCGAGACCTATACGCTGTTGCGTGATGCACCTGTGACCGTGCCCCTCTTCGATGTAATGTGACCATGCACCTATGACCGTGCCTCTCTTCGATGTAATAGATATGAAGATGCAAAGACATTTGTAAGGAATGTGTACCCCGTCGCCACATCTGTCATTCTCCGGTCGGTGCAACGATAGATGCTGATGGGCTCCTGAACGTTTCGCCGTAAGACACTCTCTCTGTTTTGCCATCAAATCACACACGCTAGACAAGCAAATATAATTACGGCCCAGAAATTTTGCCATACAACAGTGCTTCCATATGGCCAGACAGGTACAACCAGAAGATACGTATACTTCCACTTTTTTTTCATACTTGAATGAGCCACGGGCAACAAGCTCACGTGCATGCAGTGTGCTTCTGGAATCTATCACGATGAGGCATGTGAAGGGATCTGTTTGGCGGTACCGGGAGTTTGGCTGATTCTTGTCATGCGTTCCTCCATCAGCAAATCGAGAGCTCCCACCTGCAAGGTGTCACGTGAGCTGTAAAAAATAGAATTCAATACCAAAAGATCGGGAATCACACCAGACACAAACGGGCGTCGGCCTGTAGGTCACGTGATCCTCTCTCTGTTTCATTGGGTTGGTGCCCGTTCGGATCTGGTATGAATGCCAGATCTCCTATGTTTGCGGTTTTGTGTAGGGTCCATGCGGCCGCCACAGGATGTCCTGTCACATTCATCCAATGGCATGTGCGCTCAGCCGATTCATGCAAAGTCATCGCTTTGCCCACACCACCTCGATTGAGCCCTGAAGTGGGACCCCCACTGACCTAGCAGATGCCGCACACGTGGATGCAGGGACACATGTATGACTTCACAGTAGGTAGGCACACCTTCAGCCATCAGAGGACAATTCGTTCATGGTAGCTGGCCATCTTCCGGGGCGCCGACGTCTACTCCCACAGCAGCTCCCACTGTCTTCAGGTGTTGGAACGTCTGGGCCCGATGCCGAAGTGTTTTGCAGTGCTCATCGTCTAAAGCGCTTGGCGCATGCGTCCGTGTGGGAAGTACACTGACACCATCCAATGCAGGTAGTACCCTGGCCAGATGTGGCTGCAAACTCCTGCTGCTGCCGCGTATCACAGGGTCCCGTGTAATGGTAAGACCTGCATGCAGAGATGTCCGGGGTCGCTCGCTCGTGGCCAAACTATTGAACGCAGGAGGAGGCCCAGTGACTTGCAGCGAGTGTTAGGTGTGAGGACAGTTCCCGTGTGAATGATACCGAGGATGCATACACCGCCATGGGCAAGCCATCAATCGCAACGGCGGGTTTGATCATATCTACAGTATTCCATCATGTCATTCACGCATGCTATGGAAGAACGCCGAATTGTCAGGAAGTGTGACGCATGAGCCAGAAATCAACCATGAAAGCGGTGCTGGCGCGTGTTCCATACATTTGTCAATCATCGGACGCCACCTGCCTCGCTGAAGAAACATGTACAATGTAAGTTTGGCGTCACAACTAAGTGGCCCCATGAACCCAAAATGCACTACAATGAGGCACAGTCTAAGTAGGGGATACCTTCTGCAAGCTCATTCACAAACGGCTCGCGGGGTGGATATCACCTTGCTCATGCAGCCGCAATGGTCCGACCAGCTATGGCAATGAACTCCAACTCCACATCCTGGCTATGTATCAGGTTCCATATGCATGCTGCAGGGCTGGTTAAGGTCGAGGCAGACACCATACACGTATAATGTCAAAACCATGATTGGAAGAAACGCATACCGCCGGAGAGGTGCCGTTGTGTGAATACCTGATATGGAACGTCTGACAAACCGTTACAGGTATAACCAGTCCAAAGTAACTACCTAGGACTATCGCATATAAAGCATCGGTGTACCTTGTACTTATTCATGGGCCCAATGTCACACTACAACAGCATGACACCTCACGACACCCTCACCAAGTCAGGACTGAACTTCATTTGATATCAATACCCCTCAGTGTTACCATGGACAGTTGAGTTGCATTGGAGCAAGCACGCTTTGTACACCGTGATGTAGCATGTACGCGATGAAACACAGGATCACACATGGCAATATTGGGACCACTGACCTGGCATGAATTTACGGGAACTGAACAAAAAGCTGACAACATATGCACACGTACTTGCATGATGTACACCAGACATGAACACTGTCAAGCTCCGAATGGCTGATACTCATAACTGCATTGTGTTACGCTCAATGAGTGCTATTCTCAACTTTGGGACAATCATTCCTCGATTAGCCTCAGCGACAATGCAAGACACCCTGGACTCGAGATGGTATCTGCACCGGACAACCTGACCTCCTGGTGTCCAGTCCACCGGTCAGAAGGAGGCTTCGCCGACTGAGCACTGGCATGTCCATGTGCACCTTGCCACTTACGTGGCACAGTTCTCAAGCAGCCCCTCACAGGGGCACACCCTGACTCGAACACAGCCGCCCCTGGATCAAACATAGCCGCCCATTGACTCGAACGGGCCAGCTGAGCACTCATCCTGCAGCTGGTAGTCCACACCAACCACACTACACACGCAACACGCTCCTAAGCCGCTCATCACTGCGTATCACACCAAACTGTTGCCGTCATCACATCTCAACTGCAACTTACAGCGCGCCTTGATGACGCAGTGATCAATTAGCCGCGTGCATATTCAAACTGCCGCCAACAGCGCCTCACTACAACCCTGCCTCGCGATGTACCCTCGGGCATCTCACCTGCCTTTGATTCACCTGCCGCATCCCCAAGCAATGTGGGCACCGTGTCATGGCACACAGCTGCCCCGGATGCTGATCTACAACTCGCAAGGTATGAGCAATCCGGCTCAGCTGTCAGACCAGATCTGATGTGGCCCACCCCAGCAGTGCATCAGTGCTCACCATTCGCCAGCAGCAACAATGTGTATGCAAGGTCTTCCATCTCCATGTCCTCTGCAGTCGAAGGACTCTCCCCATGTGCATCTGTGCTGCCATTGACAGCAGCCCCGGTGCCCGGGCCTCGCCGAGCAAAGCCCTTATCGTCCTCATCCATCTCATCGCCGCCTTCTGTATCTTCATCCTCTGTCTCAGTCTTGCTCTCAAGGCCGCGTCTTCCATGTCTGCAGGGAATTGGCACATGACCAGATGAATCGGCGCTGCCCACAAAACCAGCAGAGAGTGGCCCGGCCGCACGGCTGCTGGGCAAGCTCTGACTGACACGCAGACCTCCAACATCCCCCATTGATACATCATCGTCTGAAGGCAGGGCAAAATTGCACACTGCCTTCTTGCCTCGGATCTGGCGTGCAGCGCGGTCATATGCATGTGCCGCCTCCTCGGCCGTGTCAAAGGTGCCCAACCACAGGCGTGCTGCTCTGTGTGGATCGCGGATCTCTGCCGCAAACTTTCCCCATGGGCGCTGCCGAACGCCCCGATACTTTGTCGGATTCACTTTGGAGTAGCCACCTGCAAACAGTCTCCTGTGTATGCGGCTCAAGCATACATGCAGTGCCTACGGCACCCGTCCCAAATCTTGCACAGATTCTACCCATTGGCGCACCCTACCAGCTTGCAAGGACCCTGTGCACCTATGTACCTGGCACCAAGTAGATGACATATCCACAGGGGTCGCACTGTTGGGGCTTTTCAGGAGCCTGGTGACAGCAGATACTGAAGATGTCGAGCGGCGACTCCGCCGCTCAGGGAGGCTTGCGTTCTCGACTATGGGAGCAGCAGGGTCTGGTGCGCTGCGACCTCGGATGCAGTCATCGGCTGTAGGAGCCCGCTTGATACGAGCTGGTCGAGATGGGACAGCCACAGGGGATGATCCGAACTGCGTCTCTGCTGTGTCTGCTGAGTTGTTTGGCAAGCGTGTATTGCTATCCGCAAACCGGGGAAGAGAACTGGAGCCTGGAGCAGAGCCAAACAGGGCGGATGGACCTTCGACTGTGGAGAGTGGCGATGGCTGAAACAACGGAGACATCTGCGCACATCTCCTTGCGGTAAGCTACGCCACACCAATTCATGTCAAAAGTCGAGGTACCAGTTCAAGATACCACTGTGAATGAAAGCACACTGAGTATGACTGATAATGAGAGGAGACTCACCCGAGTCGCAGCGATTGGCTTGGGTGCTGATCCTGTGGCACCCGGTGCACGTTGGCTCACACCCCACGCACTAGCAGAAGTACCGGGCATGGGGGGCAGTGCACCGCTGCTGGGTGCTGAGTTGCTCATTATAGGAACCTGCAGCAGGTGTGCATTGTCGCTCTGCTCAGGTGCCCACAAGAACGGGGGGGGTAGCGGGTTTCACGACAGCACACCTGCAGTGGCTGCACACTGAGTGTGCCTGTGGGAACATGTCCACTTGGAGCTGGAGCCCCTGGAAGTGGAAGAATTACCTGTTGCATGGAGCCTGCCGGATTTGACGGCACCCCGGTCACGACGGTGCCATCGTGTGACCATACAGCCGGTTGAGACTTGCTCATGTCCGTGCACAAACCTATTCTGCAGCATAGCAAGGTGTGTCAGACATGACACAGTCACAGCTGCTTGCTAGGATGTGGTTCTTGCTTGCTCAGCACACAAACAAGACATCTGCCGAGCAAGTGCGAAGCGCGTGCCAATGCCAGACAGGCACGCCTTCCTACCATCGTGACGGAAACCTGACCACCATGGCAGGCCAGGCGTCAACTCCAACTCGCCGGTTCACAAGCACGAAAGCTTACATCAGGCGGTAGTGATCCTTTCTTCATGCGCCGGTGCAACGACGAACACTGCTGCAACAGTGTTCGTCAGCGGCAATGTCGCGAATCTTGCACTGGTGTTACGTGATTCAGCTTGGCAAGACGGATTCAGCGCCAAGCAAACAACGCATCAGCTAGACGCGCTCTCTCCTTATTGCGTATTCGCCACGAGGGAGGGCGTCAGGCAGCGAACAGCTAACCCGTTCGCGCCCCGCACTCTCTCCCCTCTCCCCTCTCCCCCTCCCCGCCTGGTCGCTCATGTTTCAGGCATCCGCAGCATGCCTACCAGCCCCAGCCGTCAGTGCAAAGTAAGGTGTAAGATGCAGTGTGTTAGAGGCTGAGAGCCGGGACCAGCGCGCGGATTCGAACGCCTCACGTGCGCATGGAGTGGATAGCAAGGCATGTAGGCAGCACAAGGAGAAGTTGGCTATGTATTGGCAGCCACGCACACTCTCTGCATCACGTGATTCAACTCCGAGGAGGTAGGGCTAGTTATGCGGTAAGTGGCTGGGAAAATGGGCGCACGCAGTACAGTCAAGCGCACAACGCAGGCGTGCTTCGCTGCTCGGCAGACGACCGCTTCAAGCGTCAGGTCACCAAAATAAAGCATGGTAGAGTCTTGATGGTACATCGCAGATACGTGCAGGATCCACGCATTTGGCAAAAGAAACACAGTGGGGAGCAGTGTGCGCACCAATAGCTTCTAGGGCAGACAACACGCGGCAGACGACGGTGCACCACGACTTGAAACCAAGGGATTGGTATCAATAAGATTCAAACACGTAGGCACATTCTGAAACAGTCAATGGCGGAGTAGATATCATTGCTGTTCGCACACTCACGACCTCGTCTTGCTTGTATGAGACCGAAAATCGCCACGACGTACAATGCGTGAGCACACTATGCTAAGGCATCTACTGGAGAGCGTGGAGGGCCATGGTATTCAGCGCACGAGCATACCATCCACGAAGTGGGGTCAGGTCTGCCATCACACGCCTCGATGTCTCGACCTGCTTCGAACGCGTCAGCATTTTCGCGCACTGTGCCACAGTGATGGTCTCAAGTCGGTCAAACCATGCTTGCAGTTCAGATGACCAACGCAAAATTGAAAAGAACATATAGCTATATCATTTTTGCAAGGGTTGCGGGTGGTTCGGGGCCTTACGGGCCTGCATCGGTGGCTTCGATTCTGGAAACGCTTCCCTCGTGCCCAATGTTCGTCCGTGCGTGCACGCTTTTAGACTTGTCCCGCTCAACCGGGACTTGCAGTAGCACATCAAGTGCTCGATCTTCATACTACGAGTAAGCTACAAGGGGTGATTCGCCTTCCGGCGCATCCAGGGGTGTACGTGCGACAGCGAGCTCCTGCAGGAGCTGTCTGCAGAGCCCTGTCGCAGCGTCTCACATGTACTGTCAATGTAGAGTTCGATCGAAAAAGCTGTCACCGTTGCAGGGCACTCAGCATCGTACGGCTGTAAGCTTTCTAGGCTGCACTTGTTCCTGCTTCGACGGCCGGTACTGGGCCATGATGACGCGGTTCAGTGCACGCTGACACCTCGCAAACCGCTGTGGCATAAATTACGCAGTCATGGTATGATTGCCATCCGTCACACGCAGTTCCGTTACGCTGAAACTGGCATGTGAAGAGTGACATTGTTGTATTCCATCACTGCCAAGGCATGTCGATGAACACTCGATAGAACGTGGCACGTCCAACTGAGTATATCGGATCAGCGCTTGCGTCCCTCGACGATACTCAGCTTTGGATGACCATGCAGCAAATTGAGATGGACCTTCCACAGCTTACCGCGTATGTAGCCTGACTTGTGCAGTGGTTCATGACAGGACACTAAGACCTACCATTCGACATGGTGACAGACCGTCATTTCGATGCACAAGTGCGCTGGACTGTAAGTGTTACAGCGGATACACAGTATACAACAAAAACCCTCAGTCTAGAAAGAAAAAACAATTTGCCTGGTGGTAGGAATATGCCGCAAGATTCCAGTCAGTAATAATTCCGCTTTGGCCCAACTTCCTGTGAAGGACTCATAGACATTTCTTTAGCTCCTGGCAAACAGCATTCTGTCTTCTGGGGTCATCACAGATGCGTGGCCGAATTATGCCAAACAGATTGTGGCTCTGAACATATGTGTTTATCGTTTGAATGGTGCCGGTTTGATCTTGGTCCATTTCAGCAACACAGCACAAAAACATGCATGACCGTCTGGGTCACCTGTGGGCCATGGGCCATGCTGGATGTAGGAACAGGGGTGTCCAGGGGCTTCTGATCGGTGTCACCTGTCGCTGCAGCATGGCAGCGCTGGTCTTACCTGCGCTGCAATACGTGTCGGCTGCGGGCCACGTGGAGCATCTACACCGCCGTTGCACCGCCTTATTTAATAATCAGCGCCTTGTATTAAAGCCCAGGCCAACAGACTTCATGAAGGAGGTTATAGATGTGCAGCACCAGACGACCAGAAGCGCTTGCGTGATGCGGACAGCAAGTCGAGGCATCTGAGGGTCCAGACGGTATATGTGCCAACTTGCATGAAAGAAGTTGCACTCATCACGTGAGAGAACTTGAGGCGGATTTAAAAAGCCTCTTGCTGGCACAGTAGACAATGTTTCAGGAGTTATGCGTTGCACTAGCTTCCAAGAGAAGCCATGCCAGCAAATGTTACGGTATCCCCTTGCCAGCATACTCTGAGCTAGTGCAGCACGGCCTTACCATAATTGTGTAGCTGGCTAGCTCCACAGTCATCGTCCCCTGCCCAAGAGACGCTACGCGGCGCGGCACAATCACCTGTGCCGGCACCACCTCTGCCGCGTGTCATGGCAGTAGTCTCACCACCTGAAGGCACAATTTCAGGCCCAGAAAACTGGTGTGGCCTATGTATGGGCAGTAGAGTGAGAGCCGAATGTGGCACTGAGGCGCAGCAGGCGGCAGGCCGCAGGGCTACGTAATCTGGTGTATGCACGAGCGCCTCTAGACCTGGCGCCACTAGCCGTCTTGGGCAGCCAACTGCGGCGACACCCGGCAGCCTGCAGCTGAACTGCACGTTCTGTGAGCTGTCTCTGCATCTGTTCTGTTGATTGTGATTGGGGTAAAACGTAGCAGGGCAGTCACTGGATCGGACGTGTTACTCCCAACGGCAGGGTACCGGTCTGAAGGAAAATATCTGATGTGGGCTGTTTGTACATGTTTCTGAGTAGCACAGGGTATTGCACAGAAGAATCAGACTGGATTCACAGACTCCTGGAGATACTGCAACAGCCATTGGCACCCTCATAAACCTACGTAGTATACGTATTCCGCACTGCTGACATGTATGAAATCTTCGATCCAGCAAGTTGACGTTCTCAGATGCGATATCATGCTCACAGTCTAGCAGGAGCCTGGATCCATAGAACAAACACTTCTGCTGCGATGCCACAGAAAAGCATGGTGTGAATTCGTACCACGGCGTGAATACGATGCCCACTTGGGGTTGGCGCACTGCCCGATTCTTGTAAAACATTCCATCGCAGGGTGGCAATCCATGCCTTGCCCCTCGATGACAATTTCCCCAGCTGTGGTGTGGCAGCGGGAATGGTGCTCTGCATGCTGCTCTGCGTACACCTGCACCCGGATGTAGGTTTCTAGCTGTAGGGGAGTGGGCTGATATGCATCCGCACCTGATGCCCAACCGCTCTGGAAGAAACGCTATCCATTTCTTGTGGCACGTCCTGTGCATGCTTGCGGTGAGTTGTGGAGTACACATTCACGTGGAGTTTACTTCTATTGCTGCGAGTGTACAAACAGCCAGAAGTACAAATGTAAATGTAAATGTGACACTTACTCGCCATATCCTACAAGGACTTTGACATCTCCGGATAACCGGGACCACGG
>JAUMHO010005423.1:0-14286 GCA_032360965.1 Ulva armoricana | reverse complement strand
GTGTCTGCCTGGTGATGACTTGACCAGGTTTGCCTAAAGTCAGGGCTAAAACCCGGAATGTAAAGAAAAGAGACAGCTCAGGCACGAGCCTTCCAGCCTCGGGCGTTGGACGAATGTCACGGCTGTCAAAAGTGCGCTCTCTTGGATTTGCTGTACCTTCTCGAGGAGCTCCTTTCAGCCATCGTCTGCGAGGTTGTTTTGCTGTACCTACAGACTACAGTCTGTGAGCTGGCCACCAGCTCTCTCGTGTCAGGTCACTGCACACGCGCACTGGCATGAGCAGATGGCAGCATGAACGCACACATGCGCAATCCTCGATACATGCATATGTACGAATGTGTGTTAGCTGCGTATGCTCTCAGAGCAGGCGTGAACTGTACTTGCAAGACTTGCAAGCAGGTGTATTCCTGGCCACGTCCTGCCTTATACCTAGACATACATACTTTGAGGATCCATGGCAGGGCGAGGGATGTGTAAGAGGGGCGCATACTGATCAATCCATGTGCATCAGTGGAAAATCGCTGCCATATGGATGGTAGTATTGGCCAGTGATTGCCAGTGTCGCTGAGTTGCTGAGTTGACTTCAGGGCCAGCTTGTTTTTGGTTTGTGTGGTGGGTTGTGTGGTGCGTAGTTACAAAAGCATGAATGGGCATAACCACTCTGTGCTGAGTGAGTCTGCAGAGTGAGTTTGCATGTGTTTGCACAAGCACAAGCAATTACATAAGCAGTTGGCACAGGTATACTATAGTGGCCAGGCCCCCCACTAGGCACATCTCCTTCAGAGTTGCCAGGCTGTATCCTGCCAGCTGCGTGCAAATGGAGTCTACCTGATGTTGGTAAGGGCAGGCACAGAACAGATCAGGCCCAATCTTAGCGAAACTGGGGCTCATGGCCTGACCATTGTTCCCAAGATTTTGCTGGGATTTGGAGGTCTGCTGAATGGCTGAACACTGGACCAGATGGAACTCCGGTGCCCAATTGCAACCCTTGCCCCACCAGGCATCACCTGCTTCCTTGAGGAATGAGTGATAGCGGCCACATGTCATCAATTGCAAGCTTAAGGAGGTTTACATTGCCGGACACACATCCATCACACATCTTACAAGTGCTGTATGTACAGAGGAGTGAATGGAGTCATGAACAGAGGAGTGAATGGAGTCATGATCAGATGATTCCAGGGCGTGCCTGTGGAAGAATGACCACAGCACATCTCTCAAGGTCTACAGGCCCACATTGCAGTGCATCTGCAGTGCAGTGCAGGTGATCCTGGTTCGAACCTGGATCCTGGTTAACGTTCTTGCGAACCTGAAGCAGACTGCCCCTGGTACACGGACGTCCGAAACCCCTTCCTGCGCAGTTCGTCAGGATGAGAAATTTGAACTCAGCCGTGAGAAGGGCATGTCCAGGGGGTTCACCAACTGCATGCTGTCGGCCATGCAATAATGTTGACACACCTGCACCACGGCTCGCATTCACTCGTTTTTAATCTGCAATCACACGCTCGCATAGGATATAATAGGATCTGTCCCGCGTGCGTCGCGTGTGACAGGTTGATGCTTGCTGAATGGCCGCCGACGGTCGATATCGACGATGCCCTTTAAAATCGATCTCATGTGGATCTCAAATTTGGCAAGCTCCTGGTCACGCGCGCCCCGTGCGTATGTAAACAGTAACGTCCAGTGGTTGAAAATAATCAAACGGACGCAGTATTCACAAACGCACACAGTCACTGCGTGGAGCAGCACACGTATACGTATGCATCGCACACTGGCGCACTCCACAGTACTAGTAGACCATCCGGATCCGGTGCCTTTCTGATACTCACAGAGCGGTAATTCGATGCTCTAGATATCCGACTGCTTGTAATTGTATGCATTATGTTCTTGCATACTATTTTCTCGCGCGTCCCAAGCTTAAGCTTAAGCGTCGCCAGTGGGACCTTCTAGGCTTGAAGCTCGGGAACGCTGTGCTTTGAAGGGGGGGAAATTTTTGGGGCTGATTTTTTTGCTTGTGCGGGGGTGCGTAGTGACGCTCCCACGTGGCACGCCGTGGCTGCGCCAGCGCACCAGTGTGCTACACTGGATATGGTGACGCTGCAACCGAGAGTTGGCGTAGGCCTGCACAAACGAGGGAATATGTCGATTAGTATTCGCTGTCCACTCGACTGTCCACGCGCCTCGGATTGGTGGGCCTAGACGCAGGATCATGCCTCTGCCCGTTCACAATAATATTCACGAACCTCGAGGTTCGGAAAGGAAGACGCGCTATCGAACACCATTTCGCCAGGTCAGATCATCTGACGATATGACATCATGCACCCATCTATCGACTGTACTTGCTTACATGTAGTTCCACGCAGCACGCGTAACTGGCGGGTGGTCAACTGTCGCTGCGGAGCCGGGTACCAGAGCTCGAGGCCTGTTCGCATTAATGTACAATATTGGTGGACTTCACTTGATTTCTGGTCGAGTTGCAAGAGACTCCCTTGGTGTTCCATATCCCTGTTGTAGTTACAACAGAGTACAAGGGCGAAACCACAAAGTGGACCGAGTCATGGAATCAAACAACAGCAGCGTAAGCTCATTGCCAGGCACTTTCACCAGCACACAGATGCTGCAACTGCAAAGCACACGCACATCAAGCGTGCAACAGGGACTCTCTCAGTCATCCATACCCCTGTTATTCTTCGGCATGCGCACTTCTTAAACAGGTCCCGTGAAGACTTGTTCACATACCAGGGCCCCACTGCACACCACTCACACTGGCAGTGGCAACTCAGAACAAAACCATCCTGTCACCACGTTTGAAGTACAAGGCACTTATTGGTGCATCACTTATTGGTGCATCACTTATTGGTGCAGTCAGGCGAGTCGGGAACAGTCCTGATATATCTATATATATATATATATATATATATATATATATTTTTTTTTTTTTAAGACAACACACTTGACAGGAACTGCACTGTTGCTGCACACATGCCGTTGTTGTTTGATGCCATGACTTGGTCCTCTTTGTCATTTTGCCCTTGTACTCTTTAGTAACTGCTGTTGCTGCACACATGCAACGCTCCACCTGCTACACACTCTACGCTACATACTCTACACTGTGGCCAGCCCCTCGCCTCAGCTGCGCCTTCAATTCTGTCCCTTCGCTTTCCACGCTTGTTTTGTGCTGCAGCCGAGTCAGCCGGAGCATGCCTCCCGGGTGGGCGGCACCACTCCCAGCACCGACGACAACGGCCAAACCTCGGCACCGCCTGGTGCTCTGCACTGCGGGCCGCAGCTGCGACCAGCAGGCCTGGCCACCGCGGCCGCGGGCGCCGCGATGCTCCGCCGCATCAAGCTGCGGGCGGCAGAGGCTCACCGCAACGCGACACCTCCATCGACGACACCCCCACCGCCACCCGGAAGCCCACTCCCGAGCAGCAGAGAGGGATGCAGCATTGAACCGATGCCAAAGCAACGGAAGATATCTGCGGGGGGCGCGGTGGTCCTGCCGATCAGCTCACCCCGGCATGCAACGTGGTTGAGTTGCAAATGGCACGAATGCATGAGCTTCCAGGCACCTCGCCGGCGACCGTGCCAGCGCTGTCTGGTGCCCTGCCGCCGGTCAGTCTATCAGAGTGTGGCTCCTAGCCTCCTTCGCTTCCAGGTCAAACTATCACGCAGCCCGCATGTCACTTGACATCAATCTACAGTTGTTTGCCCCCCGCAGATGCCCGTCGCAGCATCAGTAGGGATCAGCCCTCGTTGCGTTAGGACCCCCCGAGCAGCATGCCGCAGATGCCTTCTGCACGAAGGGCCCTCTGCAATCTATGCAGGCAACGATCTGCCTGGAGATGCTGCAGGCTGCAACGGGCCCTGGAGGGGGTTAGGCCGTGTGAAGAAGATGCGGCGGTTGCGCTGCGGCGCGGGGCGGGCAGTCGCACGCTGCGCCCGCTGAGCGTGCTGCGCCTGGTTGAGAGCCTCAGCAGCAGTGGCCAGTTCTGCCGCGCGGTGACTGTGCTCAAGGCCGTGCCGGGCGCGGTGGACCTGGCGGTGGCCGGCGCGGCGGCGACGACGGGGTGGCGTGGGAAGCGTACATGCATGTGCAGCGCCATCGCGTCATGCCCGACAGGCAGACGGCGGCGGAGCTGACCTCGTTGCTGTCTGAGAGTGGCGAGTGGGAGCGGGCAGTGGAGGTGAGGCCAGCTCGCTATTCGTGCATGCGGCGGCTCGGCCGCACTTGACGCTGCAGTGATTCGTCCGGGCTGTGATCAGCTGAGTGTTGGAGTTGAACTGCGATTGTGCAGTTTCCTCGTGCAGCGTTCCTAACAGTGTCTGAGTTAGGGCCGCTCGGGGCTGCCCAGTGTCACGGCAAAGACACAGCACCTCTAGAGTGCGTCAGCTGTGAGTAGTAGTACCAGGCACCGTCTAAGGTTCTCCGGCGTTGTCATGCAGAGTCGACCCAGCAAATCAGGTGTATTTAACGTTCCCATCATCCTCGACGGCGTGATCTCACGGGTGCAGTGTGCACGTCTTCACGTGGATGGTCCGAGGTCGCGTTGATGTGACCGGCGAGGCATGCATGGAGATCATGCGCGCCCTTCATCTCACAGATGAGAGGCGGGTGCCTGAGGCGGCGCTGCTCTGTATGCTGCCCACCGCGCCGTTCAACGATCTTGAGGACACGCTGCAGCATCGTGACGGCGCCGCCGCGGCCGTGGAGGCGCCCGCTGTGAGGGCCCTACTGAGCATGAGCCACCGGACTGTGGAGCCGCTTGCGATTCCGTCCGACCGCGAAGGTACATCCGCAGCCAATGCACATCATGGTAAACTTCCATTGTACTGCATGCCATGCTGTGCTGTGCTGTGCTGCCGATGGCCTGACCCAGGGCTGCTCTAGCAGGGCGTGCTCTCCTTTAATAGGCAACACAGGTAGGCAATCCCCTCCAAGCTGACGTCACTGCCATCTGCAGCTGAAGAGATATCCTCTGAGCACCCACCACCCGCAGCGGTAGGGGCCGATGCGCATGCTGAAACAGATCTAGAAGGCGACCCGGTGTCTATGCTAGATGTCAAGCTTCAGAGGAACACGGTGCGGCCCCTCCCATCCTTCTCCCCTTGCACCCCACTTCGATACCCTAGGTACCATGCTATCCACTCTCACATCCTGTCCAACGGACTGTGTCCCTTGCATAGCAGTACACGTACACCCTGCTTACCCAAACAAACAAGCCTCACACCGCGAGCTTCAACACACATGTGCATCATGCATCCCAACAGTGCCACTGCTCCGCGCCGTGCAGGGGCCGCTCGTACTGTCGTCACGGAGGCCGGAGTACCTCCTCCATGCACCCCAGGCTGCCGAGTGCTGCGTGCGTATGCTCCAGATGTATTGCGCCGCTACCCCCACTCAGGACGGCCGCGCCAGCGCCCTTCTAGCCGCCCTTGCCGAGTGCGCCCTGCCTCCTCATGTAGCTGCCTGCTCTACATGTCATCGTGACATGCATTTCCATCCCCATGAGCGTGTGCTGAGCTTCCGTTGATGGGGGGGAGGGAGGCACAGTGTCAAAAGCAGGCTGTCCCATGACCACCGAAGCAGGCACCACAGATCTAGAGCGGCTTGGCAAGCTTTGACCATTGTATGTAATAGGTCCAAGCATGAATTTCGACGAGCGGTCCCCAAAGAGGCGCAGCCGTGGTGCATCGGCTTCGGCTCCCTGTTGTGCTGCGGTGCCTGCAGAGCCTGCAACAGATGCGCCCATACATTGCTAGCAGCACACCAGCCCCCAGCACTCGGCAAGCCCCAGGCGCCGATCGGAGACTCACATGCAGGTCTCCACTCTGCACAGCGCTGCGCTCTCTGCATGCGCGCATGGGCATGGGCAGCATGGGCAAGCCACCGCTCGGTGCCGTTTGCAAACTCAGTCTGCACCCAGGGACATGTGCATGCCGTTTTTTACCCTTGGCTATGAGGATACGCCACATGCCAACCCGACTGTTGGTGCAGAGCCGTAGAAGATGGCGCATTCACGATGTAGGCGCCACATGTGTACATGGCACAGCCTACGCAGCCACCGTGGAGGCCTCACAGGGGCCTTGGCGGCCCCCCCGGCGCCTCGGGCCTGCTGCGGCGCCTCGTTTTAATGCATACTCGCGTGGTCCTCGACGCCATGGCAGCCTTGCTGGCCACAGCAACCAGCACACAGCAGCACCGAAGGTTCTGCAGTCCTGCGCCTCTGACGCGATGCTACGGCGCACTTGCGAGCGTGCTCGAGGCAAGCATGGCCTCTTACACCTGTGAGCAGGCTTCACAGTTCTGCACGCTGTTTCATGCCGAGCCGATCTGATACTGTTTCGAGGCCTGAACTTTGGAAGTACCGCCCAGTAACTGGATTCGGGCTGCAGACCGGATGTGCAGGACGTTTTGCTCCGGTCGCAGTTTGGTCCAGGCTGTGAGCGGATGTTCAGAACGAAGCGAGACTGCATGCTTTGCTCGGATGGGTTGAAACGCAGTGCCTCCCTCCGATACCGCCGACTTGTCTGACGCCATGCATGCTTCTGGACCGGAATAGTGTGGGAACGTGCATTCCAGCCTCTTGCAAACGCGCCCGCGACTCTGCAACTAAGCATTGACTGCAGGCAGCTAAATTTGAGGTAGCCGTTGGGCCAAGCCCAACGGGATCCATCAAGATGTGCAAGACGTTGAGCCAAGTGACAACGCCGAGAACTTGCACGCACTGGTACTGCACACTGCACACCGAGCGGTCGCCCTCAGATGACATGGGCCTGCCGGCTGGAGAGGCCGCGGCCAGCTGGCGCCCTCGCATGTAATGAAGCTTCTAGATCTATAGAGCCTGTGTCTTCCGGAGCGTGGACCCGGAACGTGCTCCGTCCTGCAGGCTAGACTGGTTGCCGGCATTCCGATTGCCGTTGATCCCACCAGCCACCGGTCATCAATGTAGACAATTAAACCAAGGGGAGGCAGGTTGATTTCAGCACGAGTGCTTCGCGTGTTCAACAAGTTGGGCATCAGGCAACCGTGCGGCTGCCGGTGCACCAGCTGTTTGCGCGTGTACCGTGTCTCGACGTCGGCCCATGTTTCCAATGCCGCTGCCTCAGTGCCACGGCCGGTGGTGCGACGGAGACGGCGCTGTACCTCCCGCCCATGCAAGTGAACTCGTGCATATGCGTGTTTCCGAGCTGCGTGTGACTGAGTTGTGTAAATTCAGGACACGCCTCTCTACGTCTAACTGTATTTCAGATCCTAGCTATTGGTGCCGGGGGTGTCGGATCTGAATGCAGGGTATTTCTTTGGACCTGCTGCAGTAGTTTGAACGCGATTGCAGTGACAGTGATCGCGAATAATGTTGTATGTGTGCATGCATGATTATGTGGTAGCCATCGTGAAACTGTTCTGTGCATAGTCTGTAAACCTGCGTGAAGGCTTCAGAGCTTGTCAACAGTGTACAGCGTTGCCTGGTGCTTGTGCGCCCCTTGATGTATGGCAGCATCAAACACTGGCACGTGCACCCCCATGGGTGTGGTGCCGTTAGCCGCTGGGCTGAGCTGCTTCTCACTAAAGGAATGGATGTACATATCCGAAACGTAGATCACATAGTTCTGGCTACACCCAGAGGATCCATACACCAAGCCCAAGCTTAAGTTGGCATTGGTCACAGGCTTACTCACAGCAACCCTGCTAGTCGCATACTAGCTCCCTGCAAGCTGTTCTAAGGAGCCGGCCCCAAAAACTTGCTTCAGCCTGCAGCCGGTTCCGAGAATGGTCACATTGTACAAGTCTTGCAGTTGTGGTTGCGTGTGTACATGTCCACCAACAAGGGCAGACAGTATACAGCCAGACAGGGTAGACAGTATACAGCCAAACAGTTATATAAGCCACTGTTTGAAGAGGCCCACAAGGTGATCAGAGATCGACTGGATGGCATTGTGCATTGCAACCCCCAGGACTGCCATGACGGTGCTATATCTATGATCTATCTAAGATAATACCTTCATGTGTCTGGATACCACTGTGTACAACTACACACAGTGTCTTACAGGAGTTTTGTAAGATCCCAGACTATAGCAGTCATAGCCACACAAGCCATGTACAGATATTTTTGGGCTGTCCAAGCTTGGCGAATTCATGTACGGTCATGCACTGGGGCAGTTCATATAGTGAACTAGAGCCTACAACTGCCAAATAAGTTCAATTTGGTACTGCCTGGTCTTGACGTTGTGGTACCCTGCCATACCCTGCTGAGGTGAATTTTGAAGTGCTGATGGATTGCCGATTGGATTGACTGGTTGCACGTGTCCAGGAGATATGCATATTACTTTCTGAGTCATGATATCTCAATGCCCACATGTGTTGTGAGCTTGGGTTCGGCGTGATACCCGAGTTTGGGGGGCTTTTCCTTCTTTTTGGTTGAGCACAGTGCCGGTCTTCGTCATGTGAGGCAGGGGGTCTAGATCTTCGGCGTTCATTCACTGCTGCTGCTCACAGGCGTAACCATACAACGTTGGAGAATCAATACTGCGAGAGCGAGTGGAGCTGTGCCGTTCTGGTGGACCCCTGTGCGTGTGCGGGGGACGCCTTGCAGCGACAGCTGTGGCGCGGCCCCAGTGCTAGTGGCGGGTGCGGGCTCAACGGCAGCAGAAGGCCGACCGGCGGCCGGGCGGCGGCGGGCAGCTGTACGCGTCGGCAAAACACCGAGGTCGGGGTGCAGCGCAGCAGATCCAGGGATGCCGGGGGGCGCCTGCGTTGGCCGGCACACCGGACGTACAGGTCCACCTTACTGGTTTTTGCTGGTTCTGCTGCTACATGGACGCTGCAAACGCTTTTTGGTACAAACGTGCTTGAGCACCAGCAAGGCAAGGCGCCGCCTAGCTCGCCTGCTACTTAATTATCAGGGTGCCAAACACAGGCCGGTGTTATGATTGTAACACAGCAACTCACAGGCCAGTGCCGGCCCGTGTCGAAGCTGAGCACACACACTGAAATTAAACCAATGTATTCAATACATTGTTCGTCCTGCCGGAACGCAAGCTTCAGGCGACATTTCATTTCATTTTAAAGTGCCAACATCCTGCTGGGGCCTCCCTCGTTGTTAGCCAGTTCAACTAAGTTAGCTTGCACATGCTTGGCCAGCACCGCCAGGCAGGTTGGCACAAGCACAAGCATGCTTGTGCTTGTGCCAACGGCGACGGCACAAGCTTCAGTATCAAGCACGAGCTTCACAGCCCGGGCGTATATTGTTGCTAACATCACAGCTAGAGTTTGTATTGTTGCAAACATGTTTGGCTTGTGATAGCTTGCACGTGTTCCTCCTCTTGGCGATGCCAGGCAGTTGCGTCCATCTCTGCGCAAGCCTCGCGCCCGCATGCACAGGGAAACCACAGCCATTCACTACAGCACTAGTGTGCTACCTACATGTACAGTTAAGTGGCACAACTCGCGACCTGAAAGACGGCGCCGTGCAAGCGCTGTACTGCACTCTGCCTAGGCAGCTGGGACGCCAAGTCAAATGTACAAAGTGCAGTGGGATCTGCATGTTCTGAGGTTTTCCATCAGTTTTTGCAGCAATTGAAGTATGCCACTGTACATGCATGTGGGTCAGTGCCAACTTGTCTGGTTGGGTTTGAGATGTCTGCAGAGATGGGAGCACTGCTCCCCCAGATGACTGCTGACTTATCGCTGACGTCTGATGAGGCCCTTTGGCAAGGCCGATCTGCCCGCTCAGTCTGTAACCAGCAGCATCCACGTGCATGTTCTTAACCTCATATTTGAAGATACACTGCTCCCCCAGCTGCATGGGACTCTCTCTTTTGCAGGCTCAGTATTGTAACAAGGCCACCTCAGACTCCACAGAATCTATGTCTCAAGTTTGACCCATCTGTGGCCCATCTGTGGGCCATCTGTGACCAGGTGCTAATGTCCCTAGGTGAATGTGAATAACATGCAGCCACAGGGTGATGCTGAGCTGGCAGTACTAGTGCAGGATAGGATCCAAATCCCAAGTTGGTTCTGACGCCAACGGCCATGGCAGCACCAGTGCTTCCATGGATATGATCCAACCTTTGCATGTTCTGAAGCTTGAAGAAGTGCTGTGAATGCCTGCATGCCAGTGGCATGATGCCATCATCCCCCCCTTTGAGCAAGGGGTGTGCTGGCACTGCTAGCAAGCATGCGCAATGCACGGGTGGTCCAGCCGCGTCCGGACACTGGCTTCACTGGGGAACAAATCAAGAACTACTGTCGTGGTCTCCAAAGCATGTGTGCGGTTGGGCCACCGGGAAGGTTCGGAGGAGCTCAGAGGGACATGCGGACGTGTTGCTCGGCCGAGTTATCAGCTTGTAACCATGGGCACGCACGATGAATTCAACTTCGAAGCGATAAAGGTGATATTAGTGTGATTGTGACGCGGTCCTGCGCCGTGCGGCATGCATGCGTTCCCGGGCCGCCCAGTCGCGAAGGGATACATCTGCAGCGCGGGTAACGGGTGCAAGATGAATAAATAGCCCCGCGAGCCACTCGTCCATACTCCTCCATCCCGTCAGTGGCTGGCAATATTGATCCACCACCCGTTGACTAGTGCGTCCACTTCCCGTTGACTCTACGGCTCCGACCTCTCGGGGACCACCAAACGTGTGCCCACATAAGTGTCACGCCTGTGACTTGAATTCGAGATCCAGCACATTGCAGTGCTCGCCGCATCTACGCTGAAGCGTTGAACACAAGGTATCCCTCGCAATCTTCCCTGTCAGTGCTCTGCCCGCTCCCCGGCTCCGAGGAGCTATATGAGAGTCAGGGGAGCCCGGCTGTTGTTAAGATCTGCGGCCTACAGATCTGGAGTTTTCGGCCTCGAGGCCGCTCGTGATCTCCCGGAAGCAGGGCAGGCACTGCGATGTCGGCCTAGATGTGCCTGCCTGTGTTGCTGACGTGATGTGGTGGCCTGTAGTGTCACTGCTGCACGCTCGGTGTGCATGTGCCTAGATATCTAGATTTTTCACTGCGTAGTTTGGTGCTCGTTTGTGATCGCGAAATCGGAAGGCGAAGGTCGGGCCCGAACCCGCTGCAGGTCTGTGCACGAATTCGATTCTCATTACTTGCCCAAGAGTGAGGCTGTACGGGCTGTGGAGTCGAATTCGCGATATCGATGTCGACTGCGGTGGCGCCCCTGCCAACAGGATGGGTGCATGCGCGCGGCCGCGGGGCCGCGCAGGGCCGCGTGCAGTGCAGCCTCTCAATCAGGCGACATCCTGCACCTTCTGCGTGTCAGCGCCCTGCTGGATGAACACGAGTCTCGACACATATTGCACGACCGTTGCACTCGTACGAAACCGGCGCACGCTCGACTAGTAGTAGCACGTCGATGATCCTGTTGGCGCGGTCGCAGACGTGCCTGGAACATTGATGGAATCATCCGACAGCTTGCTAGCAACCGTGCGTTTTGGGTGGGCAGTTTCTAAATTTCCCGAGCTTGTCTTTTCTGGTACATGCATGCATGAAGGGTGCAACATGGACAGTAGTTACATAACAGCGGTAGTTACAAAGGAGCCACAAAAAAGTCAACGGGAGTATCCCAAAATTTTAAAGTGGACCAATTCAGCTTCTTCTTAGTTTCTTGCACCAGCTTCTTCTCAGCTTCTTCTCAGCACCATCAACTTGCACTTGCTTACAGACACAGTTCTGATGCAGTACATGTCCACCTGCATCCTTATACATGCTACTGCATCAGAACTGGCCCATCTCACTACACCAGCATCAGGTACTCTGTGTTAGGCCCCGGTGGTCCAACAGGTGCTACAGGTGGTTTGTCCGTGTACATTTTTGTATTTCTGGGATATTTGTGTATTAGTATAATTTAGAACTATTTCTCTGTGTCACACAATTGTTAAGAACAGGGGACATCAGCAGCCATCCGAGTGTTTGGCTGCTGTGACACCAGATCTCCTTCTTGTTGGATTGGCCGATGCCCGTTTGGGTCTGGCGTGATTCTCGATCCCCCTAAGTTTTATTGTTTATTTTGGCGTTTACAGTCGAGGCCCAAGATACAATGGAGGCTGAGACCAACATGACCCCTACGTGCAGGCAACTTCCAAGATGCAGCTGTTGAAAAGTATCATGCATGTGCTCATGCTGGCCGTGCTGTGCATGCTGGCTTGTGTGCCACACGTGAATGCACGTGACGGCCTGACCCGCGACGAGGATAGCGGCCAGACGCGAACCCTGCAGGGCCATGCGGACCTGCACACCGCCGAGAACGGCATTGTGGGCAGCGATGCCAGCGCCGATGAACAGGCGCAGTTTGCGGCAGAGCTCGCGAGCTTCGATGGCTCCCGCAGCCTTCTCAGTCACAAGGTCCACTACAAGCCCAAGGTCCACTACAAGCCCCCGACTCACTACAAGCCCCCACACAAGCCGCACTACAAGCCCCCGACTCACTACAAGCCCCCACACAAGCCGCACTACAAGCCCCCGACTCACTACAAGCCCCCATACAAGCCGCACTACAGGCCCCCGACTCACTACAAGCCCCCACACAAGCCGTACTACAAGCATTAAACGATCTGCAAGAGGAGGAGCAGCGGGTACGACAGCTTGCAATTGTCGTTAGCAGCTGGAGTGCTCTGGGCTCCTGTAGATACAGGAGCGTTTAAATCCTAAAGAGACTGCGATGGCAGGATCTCCGGGATTTGAAGACTGCCAGCATGCAGACATGATGTATGTGGCAGTATTGGGTCATCTTGTTTAGTAGAGTTTTGAGGGACAGTTCTGGGCACCTAGGGCTTGTTTTAAAGAGTTCAGTGTGACTGAAGGACGCGTGCGTCTGTCCTGGTTCCTGCGGTCTCCCCGAGAGCAAAGCAGAGGTGCTGCAGCAGCAGCAGGCCTCGGTGACATGATGTACATGCGTGCTTCAATGCCAACTGTAAAATATCCAGTATATCTCGGCCGCTAGATGCATGTGCCATTCGGGCAATTTGAAAATGATTTGTCCCTGAATCCGAAACAGGGGCCTTTGTCCCTGAGGCCCGAAACAGGAGTCAAGTACTCGATATTTGTTTGAGTACCATTTTGAAATACCTACACACAGAATACATCGGATTTCAGCTGGGTTACTGCAATGTTTGTGTGAATATCATAGGCCCCAATTTTGGGTCCGAAACTTCCCATCCCAACCAATCCCCCCAACAGAGTTTCCCTACACAAACGACGAAGAGACCAGCCATCCTCAGCCACCCTCAGCCACCCTAAAACACTCAACGCACCTCACTTGATCCCATGGCCACAGCTAGCTGTGACGACAAAATGCGAAGAAATAGGTACAGGTAGTAATGCTGCAGATCCGCTGCGTGTGAACATAGGTGGTTCATTATCATCATGGTACTCATTTTCACTCTTTAAACAGGCAGTTGTTGGCCACTCAACCACCGGTCATTGTGGGTGAAAGAATCATGCCCTTCCCCCATAGTAGTATCCTAGTAGGTAAGTCACTCCAGGCACTCTAGTTGTTGAGGATGCCGGTCAGCTGTCGGGACACACGAGTGCTCCACATATAATAAAACTCCAGATGTCGGCGGATCTCTGTAACACACCTCCTCACCTGCGGACAGTCGACTGTGGTTACGTGATTATCCACCAGTATCCGACGCGGTAAGACCACCATCATGGGGCTGTAAACTACAACGCCAAGATGTGCTTCACCTTGTGTAACACAATTACGCCGTGGCATGCCCTCCAACACCGGCCCTGCTGGGACGCCTTGCTTGTCATTCCTGCAGTTACAGCTGACTCGAGTGACGTTCGGCCCGTTGATGGCTGCGGCATAAAAGTGCGGCCGCCAATGACCATGTTCGCGTTCTCACGATCTGGCGCCGCGTCAGGTCTACCGACCGCTGGAGTGCACAAGATCACAGTCATGATCCCAGTCATGATCTGTGATGAATCATGGTGGATCGATTAAGTACCATGATTTATTACATGATTAGAGTCATACCTTCTATGTACATGCTGGAAGAGGCTCAGACTCTCCAGGCCACACGGCGTCAACAGGGGCCATGGCTGCTTCGAGGAGGCAACCGCCACGTAATCCGCAGAACAGTAGCATTCGGGTGCAGCCGCAGGGGGCTCGATGGCACCGCAGCAAATGTACCGGTGGTACCGATGCAGGTCTGCCATGCACTGTCAGGAAAGTATCGCTGGGTTGCGGTGCATGCATGCACTGTACCAACGCCGCGGATGCCCACCTGGGTGGGCATCCAGATTAGGTGGGCATCCACAGGGTGGGCACCCAG